>BLFP01001763.1:511163-591163 GCA_014634505.1 Montipora efflorescens | reverse complement strand
AAAAGCTAACCTTAGGCCTAAGGTTAGCTTTTATGCATGTTTAGGATACTTTCTGTATTTCTGAATTCAGGATTTAGGTCTTCCAAAATCTTGAATTCAGGATTTGGAAAATAACTCTATTGCTAGTCAACCTCAGGGCCCATATGATAAAATGATTATTGACTGAGTTTAGGTCAGGCCGAACAGGAAAATATTTGGCCCTCGATCATGGCGCATGGACCTCGCTCGGAACGTACGCTATGACTTCGGGCCAAATATTTTCCCCTGCGGCCCTCCCACTCAGTCAATAAGTATATAGTCTGTGAACAGAACAAAGAAAACAACAATTTTGTCCAGAAATGGACCTAATTAGATGTACGACCAAGTTTGACATCCAACACAAAGTGTCCCATTAAGTAAAAGCTACTTATTTCTAACAATAAGGCTAGGATAAAGGCCAGCGTTATTTTTAAGTCAGAGTAAATCATAAAGTGCAGCAGTTTTTTCTCACTTGACGAGCAGCATTTGGGGGACACTTTGGGACGTAAATTGTCTGTATTCCGAGACACGAGTGATGTTGAAGTTGGGCAGAAGAGCACTTCGTGACGGTTATTGAAATCCGCGTGTATCTACCAGCACGTTTTCAAACAACCTCTAGAGACACCAATAACAATAGAGAAATGTACGACTTCTGGTGGACGAACAAAAGAAGCTGAGAGACCTCTTGGTTTCGTCCAAATGGCGGCTTTGACGAAACGTGAAAACCTCCTATAACTTACATTTCTGGACAACTCCGTCTTATTTGTACCGCCTTTTTGTCGTTTACATACCTCGTAGCCTTTGACGTACAGTGTTCTTTGAAGCTTGCCCTCTTCTTTCTTCTTAGACAGCCATCTCTCGCAAATAAATGGGTACAGTTTATCGGTTTCTACATCGCGAATATCGATCCGATCCACGAACCAAGAAGGACTCATGTTCGAATTGTCATGCCGCAATTTCAATTTGAAAATGTTTCCAAGTTCGGCGGCTTCCAGGGTAAAAATATCTTCCTAAAAAGTCGACAAACAAATTCAACATGGTTATTGCAGAACAATTTTCAAAATTCCCTTTCTATTCCTGTTGCAAAAGAGCTAGGACTCGAGCCAGGACTCGAGATCGAGACGCCACTCTCTAAAAAAGAGATTTATTTAAGTCTCCCACAGAATATCGCTGCTGAAGAGTAATTAGGCATAAGCTAGATTAATTGGGCCTAAACTTTGATTTTAAAATGTTTACCTTTGTTTGTTTGTTGCCGTTTGATAATACAGCATTGTCAAATAGTGTTTAAAATATTGCCCCTAAGCAGCTAGCGGTGTGGTGGTCGAGTGGTTAGGTGACGTTTTCAGTATCAATATTCCTAGGTTCGGGTCCCGCGTCCATGGGTTGAATTCGAGTCCTAACCAGAGTCTTGGCTCGAGTCCCAGCTCGAGTACTGGGGCCCGTTTCTCGAAAGCCCCGAAAAGCCATTTGTGAAACTGCCAACCGCTGATTGGTTCACTCTCTCTTTTTTTTTACCCCCATCAAGTCAAAAGATAATTCGCCCATATTTTACGACGTGAACGAGATGGACTAATAAAGAAACGTGAAATATTTGCTAGAAAAATAAAAATTAAAAGATGTTTTTGTGACATTGGCTCACGTTTCGACAACCCGAGCTCAGCGGAGTAATCCTCGCAATCAAGGCTTGACTCTGAGGATAACCTCCGGTCAGGCTGTCGAAGCGTAACTCAAAGTTACCAACAAGAGACCTTCTCAGCCGGACGATCGTACTTCGTAAAGTTTCTATATAATTCCTGTTTTCAAACCATTTGCTGTATATAAAGCAAAAGGCCATTTCCGAGTTCATGTCTTCCTCCTCTCCAAAGCGAGCCTAAGTGCAAAGTTTTTCTTATGAAAAGTAGTTTTCATTCATATGCAAAGTAGAACGAAGAACCATCACAAAAACTTCCCACTTATACTCGCTTTGAAGAGAAGGCAGACGTGAACTCGGAAATGACCTATTGAACAGAGAGAGAGAGAGAGAGAGAGAGAGAGAGAGAGAGAGAGAGAGAGAGAGAGAGATATCAAGGCTTCGTGCCAGAGAGGAGAACTGAGTTGAAACAAAAATTAAATAAAATTCGTGGTACTACTCAAAAAATCACTTCCTCTTTTCTTCAGATTTTGAAAGTGTTTCCTTAACACATGACTGGCAAAATGTTGCCATTACTCGCGTTCAAAACTGACCGACTGGACCTCAGAGGATTGGATCTAGGGAAAAGTGACGTCATTCACTCAATAGCCTAAGATTTCAGCATGTAAACGCAGTTTATTATGTATGCAAAACGCAAGTTTAAAAATCTGAAAGCCCGAAACTCCCGTGTTGCATATTAATCCAGTCGCGTACAAACGCATTGCATTCGTAAACTAGTGAGTCATTTTCTCCTCGATCCTGCTCTCTCAAGATTTTAAAGTTAGCAAAGGCAGACCATTAAATAGGAAAAATCCAGTTAAAATAAACAAGTGTCTTTTTGAAATTAAGGCTTAAAACTTGGGTCACATACTGTTTAGTTAACATAGTTTTGAAATCCAAAGGAAAAAAAAAAATGCTTTTTTCATCATAGTACCACTTTAAACAGATGAAGTAAGTACTTACATTTCCCCTTTCAAACTTGTTACTGTGTGTTTCAGACTTCAAAAGCTGCCGTTCACCACTGTCTCCATATTCTCCATATATGGTAGCAAACACGTTAGCATCAGTTCCCGCGCCTTTTACGTCGCCTGTAAACACGTGGAGTTTGTACTTGCGCACTGAAAACGTAGAATAATAATAATACTGGTCTTAATTACACAGTATTTTCAACAGACGTTAATAAGAGCGTGAATATGGTTGGTTTCTTTGATAATTGACAGATATTTCGGTTTGCCGGGAAAATACCTGACTCAAGTAAACCGGGGCAAATCGGGTTGTGTTTGAAAAAAAAAAATTCGCAACTATCGATAATTGAAAAAAATACAAACTGAATAAAAAATGATAATCTGAAGAAAGTGCCCAACCACGTATTTGCACATCGTTTGTACACAGTTAGAGGGAGAAAAAGACAAAAGATCATGAGAGTTGAAAGGACGTTTAGGTCGTGTTCTATTGGGAACAACCGTTTTTAGTTGGTTGAGTTGGTTGGGTTTTTTCGTGTTCTAGTGGGAAAAAAAACGTTTTCGGTTGGTTTGGTTGATCAACTCTTTCAACCGGCATCAAACAAGGTTGAAATGGTTGAAAAAGCATTGGCAGCAACCGCTGTCGTTTACGCGGGCCATTTAAAGTCGGCCGTGGGCTCCTGCCGCGTTGCTTTCAGGCCTCAACTTGTCAACGCTGAGAACCGAACCGAAAACGGTTAGAAAAGTGGTCTATTGGGAAACCTCAACCGCCTCAACCGAAACCTGTTGCGGTTGAAATGGTTGATCCCAATAGAACACGACCTTAAAGATGTTTCAAAAACTCATTAATAATTCATGAGCCTAACAACCAATCAAACACCGATAAAACGTCACGTGCATGAGCTTTAAATCCTGATTAAAACACTTCTCGTTAGTATTCATTTTTTCTCACAATTTGAACCATTGTTCTGAGACCAGAGAGAGACGCTTTTTGTGAAATGTTTTTTGAAGTCGTTCAAAAACTCGAGGCACGTGTTTTATCGGGTCTAAAGGCACCCAAATAAAACACAGCTGCTCGTTTTTTAAACATCACGTAAATTTCACCAAAGTATCTTAAAATTTGAAAGAAAAAAAAGAGGTTTTTTTTTTACGAGATGTCTTCATTATACCATAGGGAGCTTCAGCAAGAACAACGACGTTGTCTAAAAATATTATTTCCAGTTACTGCAATAATTGTGCGATTACTCCAAGTCACTCGGCTTGAAAAGTGTGAGTTCACATTCCAAGAATAAGATTGATGAGAACGGTGTGGATATTTAGAGAGAAAATTGAAAATTCATCGTCGGGTGCTAGCACCCTCAAATTTGATCATTTCTCACGTCGTTGTCAAGACGAGAACGGCAAAGAAATGTATCAAAATGTAAAACGCACGTGCAGGGCGTGCAGAACTATTGTTTTTGCTCTTTCAATCTATTGTTTTGTGGTGTTCTCGTAGCCGTTGTCGTCTTCGTCCTCCTTGCTTAAGGAGGCTTGAAAGGGTTTCAACACTCAGAAGACACTCTCTCTAGTTCGAATAACGCTACAACACTGCATCACGTAACAGCAATGTTATGGTACCATATGAAACACAGATTATTTCCAAACAAGATGCGATCATTATTGTAATGTAATAAGTTACCTTGGCAACGGAAAAGCTCAGCAAAATCACCTTATATTTTGGATTTGGTCGCTCTTATATCAAAAACGAACTTGGTGACCACCCTTTTTTATTGCTGAAAAGTGATTAGAAGGCCACGATGAAACTTTCGGCAAAGTTAAAAAAAATTCTGTCTCGAGGATTCAGAGCCACCTTAATAAAATCACAAAATAAAGGTGGCTCTGAATCCACCAAACAGAATTTTTTTTAACTTTGCAGAAAGTTTCACCTTGCCCTTCTGATTACTTTTCAGGAATAAAAAATGGGGGTCACCCAGTTCGTTTTTGAGATATAAGCAACTAAAGACAAAATAAAGGGTGTTTTAACTGGGCTTGCCCGTTGCCACGGTGACATATTACGACACAATAATGACTGTATCTTGTTCAGCAATAATTCGCATTTCATTTGGTACCACAATATTGCTAATACATGATACAACGTTGTCGTGCCAATCCTTCTAATTCGAGCGCCACTTGGAAGCGTTGAAACTGGTTTGAGCCACCTTAAGGTCCCTTGTACAAAAATAAACACAACTTCGCGTTATTCTAATCACTTCGCTATTATATCAAGTTGTCTGGCATGGAAAATGTTTGCAACAATCTTGAAACATAATTTTTATGTCGATATCGTAGACAATGAAGTCCCTAATCTCATTTGGCAAATATGTGGGCATGCAAGAAATCGGCAAGTACTTTCTGGGTGCTGAAGTAAGGCGGAAATCTACCAAAACAAGACTCACGTTCCAGTGTTTCCTGATTGATCTCTTTTGTCTCCAGTTCTCCGTCCTCAGTTACCGACTCCTCTACAACCTTTTGGGGGATGAGTTCCCGCACTACAGAGCCATCGTCCTCGTCCTTTGCCAGCCACCTTTTACAAGGAAACGTGTAGGTAGTGGAAGATTCGCCGTCTTCTTTCAATCGCCGCACTTCCACTTTGTCAAGATGCCAGCCTGGGGTGATGCCTTTGTTGTCGTGTCCAATTCGAATCTTCTCGATTAGGTCACCGACATTGTCAAGCTGAAATAAGTTAATGCTCGTACAAATAAGTAAGAGATTTCACTTTCACAGATCAAGCTAATTTTGGACGAGTTCTTAAATAAGACTTGACTCGCACGAGTGACCATTCTCAATCCCATAGGTAATAATTTCTCAAGCAAGACTTCTTACTAGCTGGAAAGATCTAGTTTTGCGAGAAAATCTATCTAAAAATAACTCGGTCTTCAAAAACGTCGTTCCACAAAGACAATGAAGTTTTACGCTCCCAGTCATGAGCTCCTGAATATGCTCAGAGCAACCACGTCTCGGCGCGTGTTATGACACCTACATATATCATTGTTTTAAAGAGTAAACGCTTTAGTAGCCTCGATTAATTAATGAAACAGGCACCAGAACCTTCTAACAACAACAACAACAACAACAACGAATCGCAGCGCCAGTTACAGTAAAATACCATAAAAAGACCACTTTTAAGCCTGGTTTTCTCCAGCGACGTAAGCACAAAGCGCAAGCACAAGAGCGCTTATTTCACTATTGTTTACATATTTAATTTTTTCTGAGGCAAATAGTTAAAATAAAATATAAAATAATCATAAAATTTCCCTTTCTACCGAGAAGGAAAGTACAACTCTGCACGGATCTCCTCGATGTCGTAGAAAACCCGCCATAACCAGTTTGCAAGAGTGGAAGTGACGTTGAATTGACGTCACGTCGCGCATGCGTGACAGAACACCGAAGAGATCCGCGCAGAAGTTTCCTTTCCTAGCTTCTCCCTAGAGAGGGGCATCAAGGAAACCTCTGCAAAGCAGGACAATGACGTATCAAACGCCGTCTAACAAACCTCCTTCACGAACTGATCCACAGATCCCCTTTTGAAGGAATCTTTCTTTTTCTTAGAAGTGTCCGCTAAAACTACTTCCTCGGTAGCGCCGTCAGATCCGTGCAACACAATGTAGACATTAGCTGATGTGCCAGCTCCCATCATGTCGCTCGTGTAAACGGTCATTTCATACGGTACGTCTGCAAAAACGGTGAAATGAGTGAAAGATACAAAATCAGCGAGTAGTCTTTACGTGTAGTTACATTGGCGAGCCGCGTAGCTACTTGATTTCGGTAGAAAAACGATTAACTTTCGTACATTCTCTTGTGTTAACTTTACAAGAAAAAAGTTGAAGTGTAGAGTTTCATGTCATCGAAATGGGTAACGCGATTTCTCCAGTGGCGTGTTACATTGGCCAGCCGTGTTCGTATCCAGAAAACACGGCTCTCCTCCGCTATTGCTCTCATGCCGAGAATTAATCTGCTGTTTTCTTACGCATACATATGCACGTGCGTAAGACCACATTTGAAACAAACTGTTCCCTCGAGTAACCAGTGATCACGTGGTCTGAAATGGGAAAACAAAGCGTACAAGCTAAAGAGGTCCATTGGTACATTTATCTGCGTCTATTGCTATCTGGGCCATAGCCGACACATAGCGCGGGAAAATGTGCACGAACAAGCCAAGATTGGTTTTGGTTTCACGTCTGATTGGTTGACAAAATGGCGCGAGAACTTTGAACCAATCACGGAGGGAAGTAATGCAAAACCAATGCAATTCGCTAATTATACTTTCGACACTAAATTGAAAACCACTCTATGGCAGTTCTTACACGGTGTATATGTTTCCTCAGCGTCCTCCCCCGGCAGCAGTTCTCTCTCTAGATGCCCGTCATCCTTGTCTTTGTCAAGCCAGCGGCCACACGGGAACACCAACCGCTGACCAAGAGATGGCACGTCGACCAACACCTTGTCCAAAAACCAACCAGCAAAGCCGCCTTTGTTGTCATGACCGATTCTACAAAGATAATAAATCGGACATAGGAACTACGAACTACTGTTAAAAATCAGCTTGTAAAGCGTTGAAGGAGAGTCTCTAAGGAAAATAATGAGACAAATTAAACGTCTAACCTTAAACTAGTAAATTTCCATAGGAGGTGTTTTTTTATCTTCTTAGCTACTTTCAGATTTTCATTTAGTTAATAATAATGTCTTCTTTCTTCTTAGGGCGGGGTTCAAGTGACAAATTGTAGTAAAATCGTAGTAAAATGTAGAATGCCAAGTTCCCTTTCGATTTATTACTTTCTTTAATACTCTGTGCCTTTGTTAAGTTAATTCTCGTGAACACAAATCAGTAGACGTTACTCATAAGGATTCGGCATATTTAGGCGTTCGTGCCATTATAGTGTCTCTCTAAGAAGGATATTAGCTAGAGGCAATGGTGATTTGTAATTGTAACATTTGTGAAAAAATTAAGAGAGAAAGCGGACAGAAACTCATTCTCGTTCTCCTTCTTTTCCTTCAACTCTCCAGAGGTTGCGATCGTTTTGATCAAAGATGATCCTTGGTGCTAACCAAAAAATCGCGGGCCCTGGAGAAAATTTTTTTAGAGTGTGCGTGCTCAAAAAAGAATTACTCGCAGTAGTGGTAGAACTCCAATCTAGGATCTACAATGAAGCAGTCCACCTTCATGATTCCAATTTGTGTTCCAAAAGGGAACAAAGTGGAAACGTTTGCGTCCGGACTATCGAAAAATGGCTCTCCATTGTAAAGACCCCTACAGATCTCTCTCTTACAGATTGCATCTATCCCATACCTTATCTTTTGAACTTCGCCCACTTTGGCATCAATGGTGAAGACGTCCGTTTGACCGCGTTCAAACTTGTTCTTAAACGTTCGCGATGTTTTCAGGGGAAATTTGCCTTCAGGGAAAAGTCAATAAAAAACATCTTCAGTCGGTTGGTCTACACCTTTCTTAAATCTCTAATTTCATTGTATCTTCATAGGCTACACCCGTGTTAGGGCAGAGTTTTGTTCTAGCTCCGATTTCCAGCCGCTGGTAGCTCAGTTGAGTCTTGCAAATGGTGCAGGATTGAACGACCTTTTTCAATGACAACTTAAAGGGGAACTGAAGGCAAAAAAATAAGCATTTTTTATTTACACTTTAGACCACGCACAATAACGTTTTCAACGTTTTTCTGCCATATCCGTCGTTCTTCCACCGAAAAGATGTTTTTATTCCGATTTTGAGCCATCAGCATTGCGCCTCGAATGGAGGAGTCAGCGGTCATTTTTGCAGCTTATGACGTATGATATGGGGAAGACATGCGCCCCATATAGAAGCAGTGCTTTGACTGATGTTGGTCGTGAATATTGAGTCCGCCGAGAAACAGCAAAACAACGGAGAAAATATCCACGGCAGCACGTTGTTTCTCTTGATTACGAAATCTCTGTTCCCATATTATACGTCACAGCAGGCTGCTGATTTAGTTTTTGAGCCCGCACTGATAAGGCCGAAAAAGCGGGAAAAGCCCAACATCGAACGTAATTTTCTCGCCAAAAAAAAAAACAAAAACAGAAAAAGAGAAGAAATAACCCCCACAAACTTAACTTTATTAATGTTAAGCTTTCCAAAAACAATGTTGGAAAAATTGCTGATTTTCGCCTTCAGTTCTCCTTTAAACAAAACAGGAATACAAACGAGGGGCAGAGAACAATACGAACTCTCCCGCACCAACCTGTATCACCGTCCTCTCCAAACAAGATAATGTAAACATTCGCGTTTGTGCCCGCTCCTCTGACGTCACCTGTGACCACGGATACCTCGTAGGTATTGATGCGTGCTGTGGATTAATCACACGATACGATAGAATAGAATTTTATTTGCTCAGTTCATAGTTAATGTAACATTTAAAGTTGGAAACAAACAAATAAATAGATAAAATAATGATAATTACAATTTTTAATTAATTAAATGTTTGAGCCTAGGAGCTAAACAAACTGGTAGGTTTTCGAGTTAGCCCCTAAACATGGCTACAGAGCGTTTTCACTCACGTGACCAGCAGCCATATTGGATTACCGAAACAAAAGAAAGTATTCGTATAAAAATAGAGTTCAATTCCCGGAGGATTAGTTTGGTACACGATCATGGCCACCATTTCTTTGTTTTTGAACAACAACATGGCCGCCGTGACGTCATGTGAAAACGCTCTATTTAGAAAACAAAAGGCAGGCTTCTTTTTACCGGCCGCTATTTTTATTAATTTGACAAAATTAGGGAGAGGGGCCTGGCTAACTGAAATAACTAAAGAGGCAGGCAGGCAGAAAGTTCAATGACTGCCAAGTATTAGTCAGCTTGTATTGTAAATATTTTTTGAGAATCATTTTGACATTGATCCGGGTTAACTCAAACTGTTCTGCATTTGTTTGTCTGATACCCGTAAACTTTTCGTACCGTTACGAGAATTTCGTTCCAGCACAAACTACCGGAATAAACACAACCCCGTTTGAATTAAACTTTAAATTACTATGACATTTGGCACAGGTATCGTGTAAAAGAAAACAGAGTGATAATAGAGGGCCCGGTTAAACTCCTACAGGAAGCATACCGATAATTTATCATCAAAGCATCCCATTTTAATGAATGAAGCTCGCATTGGAAGTCTCATACTCTCGGTACGGAGATTTCAAAAGGAAACACCCCTTGAGAATCGTCTTTTGAGGACCAATCACACTTAAATACCCGAGACAAAAAAAATAAGAATGAAATCTACTTGCCTTTCGCCTCCAGTTCAACTCCATCCACATTTGACACAATGCTGGCTCTTCTGGAAAAAGACCGTTGTCTTTGCAACTTCAGGGCTCGCTCATCAACTGCAACAAGTTCTCGGCAAATTTGACCATCATCCTCACTTGTTGCCAGCCAGCGGTTACACGGGAACACATAATTTTCTTCAGCTAGCTTATCGTCGACCTCTATCCGGTCTAGATTCCAGGCGGGTTTTAAGCCGCTATTGTCGTGCCAAATTTTCAGCTTGTCGAGTTTGCCAAGGCTGATGCAATTTAATGAAAATATGTCTTCCTAAAAGTAAGAAATGAAGGTTGGAAAAATCCTCGCAGTTAGATGAGTCTACATCTTAAATTGCTACCATGGCTTTGGTAAAACTACGTTAACTAAACACTAAGTGACCCAAGGGTTAAGCCTTGATTCTAAAAAGACACCTGTTTATTTTACGTGTAATTTTCCTATTTAAATGGTCTGCCATTACTAACTTTAAAAATCGTGAGAGACCTGCATCGTCAAAGACTCACTGGTTTAAAAATGCAATGCGTTTGTACGCGGCTAAATTAACATGCAGAACGGGAGTTTTGGGCTTCCAAACTTTCCAAGTTGTGTTTTGCATATACAATAAGCTGCAGTTACACCCCGACATTTTAGGCTAGTGAGTAAATGACATCACTTTTCCCTAGATCCAACAATCTGAGATCCAATCGGTCAGTTTTGAACGTGAGTATTGGCGGACCATTATTTACACTCATAGTAAACAGCCTTGGGATAAAAATCAAAGCTCAAAATTTTGCCAGTCAGGTGTTGAGCAAACACGCTTTCAAAATCTGAAGAAAAAAAGCAGCACTTTAACCAAGACAAGTTCTAGACTTCACGAAAAGCAGAAAAGTTGCGAGCGTGGCTCGAAGAAAAAAAGGATGTGATTTTTCTTATCATAGTAGCACTTTAAGCAAATGAAGACCTAAAAAACCAGGCCTGAATGACGTTCGAACCCATGGCCATGCGATTGCGATGCACTTGCTCTACCAGCTGAGCTACGAAGCCAGCTGAGGCCAGGGGCCCGTTTTTCAAAAGACCCGAAATTTCTCGGTCGCATTTTGGGTGATCTAAATTCCTCTGTATCTTCAAAAGAAACTGAAAACGTTTTTAGCCATGAAACTTTGCAGTTATCTTTACTTTTCTGGTCTTGACAACCAATCGTGGCTCGCGCGTGCACATTTTCCCGCGCTTTGTGTCGGCTACGTTTGATTACTTCGAGTTTTGATTGGTTTACTGGATTGTCTCCGTCCTTTTTGATTGGCCAAAGTAATTACTTTGGTATTGGTTTTACGACCCTAGATTGATATTCGCTCTATGTAAACGCTTATTGCAAATCTAAGTAAAGGCGAATCCGAAAACCTTCGCTAACGTTTAAAGTAATGTATATTTTATACTCTTGATATTGACTCATCCACTGGATCAAAGTTATCCGGCCTTCCATAACTGGGGCCTGGGGCATGCTTCTCAAAAGTTCCGGAAGCTTTTCGGGATCGAAAAGCGATTCGTGAAAACAAGATCTGTTAATTTTCAAGAACTGGATGATCTTTGAACACATTTCCAACACCAGAAGACACAAAACAATTGCGAAGTTGCATTATTTGAAACATTTTCCTTTTGAAGACACACAGCGTTTTACGGGCTTTACCCGATATACGACCGAAGAGTTTCGGGATCTTTGAGAAACGACCCGCGGGTTAATTGCGAGTGCACGTTGTATCCCGTTAGAGGTGATCTAACTTCGACTGAGGCGATCTAACTGCGATGATATTGCTGTCTTTCATTCATTTTCATTCCGGCTTTAAATATATGTAATTTTCATTGTTCAACAGTACTCTCAGTCACCTCCGGCGGGATTTAACTTAAACTAATTCTAAAAGTATACCAGAGATAAAAAAAACCAAAACAGCGAATACAAGCCTCACATTACTCCTTTCAAACTTGTCCATGTGGGTCTCGGACTTTTCCAGTTTCCGTTCTCCAGAGTCACCGAGTTCACCATACAAACACAGAAACACATTGGAATTTGTCCCAGCATTTGACACATCTCCGGTGAACACATGTACCCGGTAAGTGTTCTCTGAAAAAAGCCATTTAGACCATGAGAAAGTTTAATCTACACTGTGCAGACTTACAGGGGAGGCTTAACATTTTTGAGACATTTTGCCTGATTATCACAAACTCCTCTATTTCCAATCCGTCTCCGAACATTCAGCACGTAATTTTGAAACTTTTTCTTGTATAATCAGCTAACTCTCAAATTCTGCACCGCCGAGCCCATCACACGTTCTTCTCGCTACACAGGGAGAAGCTTTCACGCGCCGAATTCATGAAACTTTCTGTAGTTGAACGCTTTTCAGCTATTCAAGCAGATGAAGTGGCTCGAACTCTTCTACAAAATTTGAAAAAAATTGGGCCGACGTTTTCAAAAGCTTTTTTTTTTTCTTCAGCGAGTAAGCTCTTTAAGTCACTTACGGTTAACAAGTTTTCCCACGCAAGCGGTAAGATAAAGGTGACACAAGAGGTGAGGGATTGGGAATCTTCGACCAATTAGGGGCATACATTATCATAATTTACTCACCTGGTAACGAGCCCCGTCGTGGTTTTCCACTGGCATCCATGGGTGCCAGTTCCCTCACGATCTGTCCATCGTCTTCATCGCGAGCCAGCCAACGATTGCACACGAACAAGTAATTGTGATCGTCCTCACCGGTCATCTCTTCCACTTCTTCATCCCTGGATTTCCTACGGTTGCTACGAGGTTCTTTGTCATCAGCTTTCACGCGACGAATTTCAACCTTGAGGAAAATGAGGATTGCGGCTAGGATTAATACAGGATGAGAGAGAGAGAGAGAGAGAAATCTGTAGGAGTCTTTCCGCCGCTATAAGCAGTATGCAAAAAGTGCTGTAAAGTAGGAACATACTCTACATAAATGCCACAACATTTTAAAATTACAATACTGTCAATTGTTCTTTCAAATGGTGCGGAAACATTACCTTTTCCAGGAACCATGCTGAACCCATTCCACTGTTGTCATGACCAATTCGGATTTTCGACAGCCGTCCTATGTCCTCACATTCAACCTGCAGAATGTAGAAGTAGTGGTTCCATAATTGTTTGTTGTTTTTTTTTTTTTCCCCATTACGACGAGTTTCATCGGAGTAAACCAAAATATATAACGAAAACCAAATGACACAGAAAAGAAGTAAAAAACCCACATAGTGGTGACTTTAAATGGAATGATCATTTACAGACATTATAACAGTTAAGCCAACTAATCGCTTGTATCGTTTAAGACAGCTTTAAAAAGGTGGAATTGGAAGTAGTGATCTGGTCAAATTTTACTCTGGCGTTGTCAGGTCCGTTCTTGAGTATGCATGTCAGGTATTTCACCATGGCCTATCTGGTTATTTATCGGATAGTACAGAGCGCATTCAGAGGCGCACTTTGCGGATAATCTTTCCTGGCTGCGCAAGCAAGCGCCAATATTTCCACGGTTTATGAACGGAGGAGTACGTTGTGTACACAATTGTTCAATAACATCTCAAATAATGTAAATCGCAAACTGGCTGCGCTTTTGCCGCCTTAAGCAGTTCAACATAGAGATCTAAGATCAAATATGACGTTTAGTAAGCCACTATGCAAAACAAATCGTTTTAACCACAAATTTACTTTAAGCCATTGTAACTAAAGGAATTTTCGTGTTTTTTTAGCGCTTTCATAATTTACTGTACATATTACTGTATTTTAAATTCTTAATATGTTTATAGATGTATATTGATTATTGAAAGTTTTAATAATATTAATACAGTCGCGAGACTGCAAGGAATTTTATTTAATAAACCATTTAACTAACTAACTAACAGCCAGTCGCAGCACAGAGTGCAAAATTGGAGCAAAATTGCTTTAACTCTCGCCTTTGATTGGTTGAGAATGCGACACAAGACTTTCTGGCCAATCATAAGCGTAGTAATGCGAAACAAAATTTCAGTTAACACTCAACTGAAGCCAGCGAACATGGTGCCAAGGTCTACCAACCCTCCACCCTGGAGGGGATGTGGAAATGCCAGACAGACCATAGGAGTGTGGCTAATTAAAAATTATTTTTGTATCAAGTCCTCAAACCTGCTTGTGTGGCATTGGCAGCGATGTTAGATATCTGCCCTTTGTAAATATCATTCCAGATATTGTTCAGGCACATCGAGGTCTAGAGAAAGTGGGACGACGCCAATTTGACTTACTTTGAATTTGTCCACCTGACCTCTCTCAAAGTTATCAGACTTGTTTCTCAGGTCAAACTGGTCTGACTTGCCTGTCTCGCCATACATGACCAGAAACACATTAGCGTTGGTACCAGCTCCTCTTACATCGCCCGTGTACACTGTCACTTCGTGTGGTCTTTCTACTCAAATAAAAACAAACAAGACAAAAAAAATCTCCATTTTTCACCTGAAACCAAACGCCTTGTCTGCGCCTCTTTAAACTCCATCTTCATAGACAGCCTCTGTATTGGCCAAGGGACAGACTGCATTGTTTTCGTTCTTTGCCTTTTGTTCTATCAACCAATCCTGTGAGGTATTGCACATTGTGCAAATCAACCCCAAATAGGGCATAAGGGAGACTTGGACATCTTAAATATCACATCGACCCAGTTGAAACATTTATCTCAGGTTTAACCGTTTTAGTTTTCGTGATATAACTGCAGATGACTCTATAGAGAGTCAGAGCAGTCTTTAAATGAGTACGGTGAAACCAAAAACGGACCATTTTCTGACCAAACGAAACAGAAGCAATAAATGTGCGCAGCCGGTGCAAAAGCGCGGGAAAACGCGAGCGCACAGGTCACACTTGCATTGATTTTGCCTATGGCTCTGAATGGATGAAAATGTGGCGCGAAAATTTTAAGACGACCACAAGGCAAAGCGACACAAAACAAAAACAATCACGAAATTAATTTCGACACTCAATTGTCTAGATACAAGAAACCGACAATTACTTGGATTGGTGTGAATTTGCTGTCCAGGGAACAATTCCCGCTCAATCTTCCCATCGTCCTCGTCGTCAGCGAGCCAGCGATGGCATGGAAACACCACGTGATCACCACGGGATGGAATATCCACGGTGACGCTATCAAGGAACCACCCAGCACTAGCACCTTTGTTGTCATGCGATATGCGCAGCATCTCGACCTAGAAGATAAGACAAAACACGTGACATTATGACCAGTTTTTGATTGTTACAAACCAAAAGTTTGTTACTAAAAAAGAGTTTGAGGAGGCTCAAGAAAATCCAGTTTTAAATTATTTCACGTTTGTCAATCCAATTTATTAGAGAGATTAAGCAGCGTGTTTGCGTGAAACGGCAAACACGAAACGGTGGGCTGCTGGTTGTTATAAAAGCATGAAAATTCTCTTCTTCTAACTCGTCTCTCTCTTTTGAAAAGTTACTTGATACCTGCTGCTAACACACAAGAAACGAGCTCATATCAAACGAGTTTCTTCCATTTTTGGAAAAACGCAAATTTTAGTCAGACGTTTGCCAGTTGTAAAACAAAAAAACAGTTGTCTCAATTAAAATTCGCTTACATGCCCTTTGACTCACTAAAGATGTGCGAGTCTTCAGGGGAAATAAGCAGATGACAGCAAATCAAAACAACGCTACAAACTAAACTTTAACATGGTTCCGTTTTTTACGCCGTTTCTTTCCGTTCAAACTTCTTTTGTTATATTCGATCAAATACACTGTGAAGTGAAGAGAAAGGTTTCTAAACTTGTTGCCTTCGAAAAGCCCTCCATCACGCGCACCCTTCAGACCCATTTGAGCGAGTTACGCATGCGCGCTTAAATATCCCGACCAAGAATCTTATCATGTCACCCTCAAGAGGTAAGAGACCAACCTTGCCAATATCCAAGGCTTCAAGCACAAACTGGTCAGTCCTCCCTCGCTCGAACTTGTTTTTCGTGTTTTCAGCTGTTCGAAGCTGCAGATTCCCAGTGTCACCTTGTTCGCCATAGATTTGGACAAAAACGTTGGCGTCTGTGCCTGCCCCACGAATATCACCCGTCTTTACAGACACCTGGTACGATGTCGCTGAAAACAAAACCGAAGTTCGCAGAAAGTCGTGAAATGTTCGTGACTTCCTTTGATTACAGAAAAAACATCGCTAAAGCCTAGTCAGGCGGCTCCAGTTAGCCTTTCCTTTGATCGATTCTGCGGTTCAAAGTCCACTGACTAAACATGTCTTCATTTAATAATCAATTTGCGCGTTCATCAAGGAATGAGTGGTATGTGTGCTATGTTCGCTTTCTCATCTCACCGAATACCAACAGTTCTTTGATTAAATATGATTTTTGAGGTGAGTGTAGTCCTGAGACAGACTTTTGTTTGTGACTTCTCGGGTTCTTTATCTTAGGACTACACACTCAAGATGATTAAATTTAAAATGAGGTTAAATGCAATGTCAGCAAGGTTAATCTGAAGCCAATGCGGCGTGCGGCCTTTTCGCGCCAAATGGGCATGCCTTTATTTAGGAAGCGCCCCGGAATCCAGAAGGGCATGCTTGTGTGTGGCTGTGCAACCTTTGCTCATCTTTCCGGGCTATTTTTCCGAATTGTTGAGGATACATTGAGCCCTACCCTTCCCGTCCTGAGGCTACTTGGTCGTAGAGGTAAGTATCTGGTCAGCTAAGTGTTTTTTTATAACTAGACCGTGTTCCAATGTGACGGTGCCGGTTAGCGGCTGCTTCGGGGTGGTTCCCTTGCCAGGGATGCCACCCTGCGTTGCCTGGATCACAATAGACGCCTTCCCAATAACTTTTAAGGCACCAGTTCCCAAGCTCATCATTGGCGATGAGTTTAACATGGAAGTTCCTAAATCAAAACAGCCCGGAGCCAACGATCCCCTCACTTAACTAACCCCCACCCTGATCAGGGGTTAAAATGAATAAATCAGACTTCCCCCCCCCTTCCCTCCTGCCGCCGCCCCCCTCCTTCCCCCTTCCTTCCCCAACAAAAAGCGCGCAGTCATGTGCAGGAAATTAGGAGTCGATTAAAAAAAATCGAACCCGAATTAATGATTATTAGCGTTATACTTGAATAACTGCTGTGATGAAAGACAATTTAAATTTGGACAACAACGTACTGTTCAGCAAACTTGTTCCGCCAAGAGGAAGTTCTCTTACAATTAACCCATCGTCTTCATCTTTTGCGAGCCACCTACAAAAATACAAAAATCAAACTAAAGACAGCACTTAATCAGGCAATTTCATTGCAATAACGATCACCGATCAAATATATCCGGGTTATTGCATGACCAAGCGTGAGAAGAACAAGCTTGGTCAAAAAGGGATTTATTATGTGGGATAAAACACCAAACAAACGATCTTTTATCTTGCGGGACCCAGCGAGAAATCCCGAGCTGGCAGTATAGCTCCATCTTGCCCACTCGGGTAGCCAATCACAGAACGGGATTTGGTTCATCTTGCCCGCTCACGGGGCTAGTCATAAAATAAGATCGCTTAATCTTATTTTGTTTTTCCTTAGGGAGACAAAAAGTATCAATGTTTGCCCTAAAAACATCGAGGACATGTCACAAGCAATGAAAGCATCGACGTCCCACCAACGTGGCCCGGGTTCGCTTCCCATACTTGGTGTTAAATGTGGGCTAAGTTTGCTGGTTTTCCTCTCTGCTCAGAGAGGTTTTTCTCCGGGTATTCCGGTTTTCCTCTCGCCTAAAAAAACCAACCTACGATTTGATATGAGTTGAGTTGAATTGCTTTGACTTCTTAAAGTGCTCACAGTTAGTGCCACAGAACTAAATATACACTCGACACTTAATTAAGTTCGTTATTATTATGTCTCCCAGTTACTGTGATAGAGTGTTGTAGACTCAACCGGTTTGGCCAATCAAAAAGGACGGAGACAATCCAGCAAACCAATCGAAACTGGAAGTAATTAAACGCAGCTGACCCAAATTGCGGGAAAATGTGCACGCGCGAGCCACGATTGGCTTTGGTTTCACTTCCGATTGGCTGAAAAAATGGCGCGAGAAATTTGAACCAATCACTGAGTGAAGTAATGCAATACCAATGCAATTCGCCAATTACTTTCGACACTCAATTGAAAACCGCTCTGTGCACATCGAAAAGGAGATAATGCTGTTAGACGTAGCATCCCAAACCTGTTACATGGAAACACGTATTCCTTGGTGCCGTCCTCTGGGTCCTTAATTACAACTTTATCCAGGAACCATCCCGCTCCCGGTCCCGAAGAATCATGACCCACGCGAACTTTCTCGAGAGCTTTCAGCGACACTGCCTCGATGAAGAATTCATCCACCTAAGCAGATATAAAAGTAAAAAAACGGTAATATGATAGGAAGAGGACATCATTGAGACAACCGTACAGCTGTAGACATCAGTGGACTAACCCGTCTCTTTGCCTTTTATTACATCACTAAAATACTCAGTGCAGAGAGACTATGTTGCGCGAATTCTTCTCCACTTCGAAATTAATTAGATTGCGGTTGATCTTATTAAGCGCGGAACATTGGCATTGATCGGCTTTTTACAGCTACACGATCTTCTTTGTCGTTTGGCGAATTTTTCGACGGTTTGAAAGGTAGCAGCCACATATGGCCTAGTACGCACAGGAAAACTTAGAAAATCCGCTTAGCTCCTCGCTGGTCAACTGACCTATTAGTCCCAAATAAGTATAATCCCAAAGGGTTTGAATCGGCACAACATTGAGTCAAGGGGTAGTTTCTAAAGAAACTGTGGTGCTGCGTCGGTGGGGAAGTAGTGTACAAAAATTTGGTTTTATCAACGGAGTTGATAATGTAAATTGGCCACCGTACAGAGATTCTAAAAGCTGACGTTTCGAGCGTTAGCCCTTCGTCAGAGCTTTGGATTCGCTCTGACGAAGGGCTAACGCTCGAAACGTCAGCTTTTAGAATCTCTGTACGGTGGCCAATTTACATTATCAACTCCGTTGATAAAACCAAATTTTTGTACAACATTGAGTCATCCGATTTGGTCTGCTGTTCATTTTCCCGTAAAACATGGTTTAAAAATAAACAATTTTCTGACGCTGATGGGGACTACTAGGTCAATTTGGGTAAATCTTACTCTTGAGTGATGATGAGGAGAACGATGACTTCAAACACCCGCTTAGAAGTTCCGACTGGGTTTTCGTCTAACCTGCTTTCTTTCAAACTTGTTCTTGTTGCTTTTGGATTCCTCCAGAGGCCGATCACCAGTGTCTCCCAACTCTCCAAAAATGTTAAGAAAAATGTTGGCATCTGTTGCTGCGCCCCGCTTGTCACCGGTGTGAACAAACACATGATAAACAAAAACTAGAAAAAAGAAAAAGTGTCATCGTGAACGATCATTTGATAAAACCACCTGTAACATACCTGTTGACGCTTCACAAAATTCACTGACTCCCTGAAATGGAAGGCATCGTCAGAGCGCGTGTGTACACTCGAATCAATCAGCCAACTCTGTGCAACGAATCTTGTAGTATGATTACTCGATAATACTTTAGTTTGGGATTTCGTTCTTCAATATTCATGTGATCGAGCAGAAGAAACGAAGCCTCGAATAAACAGCCAGAAACTGACGACAGTCTTCAACATTTTTTTTTTGTACTTCGTTCATTCGTATTATGACGGGGGCAGTGAGTCCATGGTGTCGTCATAATTCAGAACTTCGATTGACATTTGGAACACGTGATTTTATTTGTACATAGGAGAAGATTCCTCGTCTTTTTTTGAGGCAAGAAATGTAAGCGAGTTAAAGAAATATAAAATAAATCAAAGAATATAATCAGGTCATATTGCGTATTATTTCTGCGAAACATGGGTTTCCTCTGTGGCCAACGAGCACTCCGATAGAATTCAAAAGGCACCCATCGCAATAATTCAATCAGAAGAGGTAATAGAAGACAGTCAATAGGGAGCTTAAGCATGCCCGTTTTTGAGACGCGGACGGCAACCGGAAGCGAATATTTCGCTCGCCAGGATAGCGGTCTCTCCCAGATTTTTAAACTAAGATACTTAGCGATATAAATGTGGTTGTGTGAAGACAAGTTAAAAGGGAGAACAACTCACTTCCGGTTGCCGTCCGCATCTCAAAAACGCACTTGCTTAAGCTACCTAATGTGATGGGGAAGCACTTCAAATATTCCCAAGGCTATAAAAACCACCAAACCAAGTCTTAATGGAAACAATGGATCATTTGCACTGCAGCATTGCATTGCAATGCATTGCATTTGCATTGCAGCCCTTGTAATAGATTATACACAAACAAAGCCACAAAAGCCACAACAATAAACAAATAAAGAGTTATACCTGGGAGAGGTTCCTTTCCCTGGACGATTGCTGGAAGTTCCCGGATAATCTGGTGATCATCCTCGCTCTTGGACAGCCAGCGGTTACACTTGAAAGAGCATTTGATGGTTGAACGGGCATTTTCCATTTGGACCTACAGGGGGTATCAACGGAAAAATCCCAACCGCATATTTAGTGTAAAATAAGTAAGTTTTCTAAAACTCGGACTTATTTCAAAAGGGAGCGATTTTTAATTGCGCACTGAGGGTAAATTCGCGATTGTGTTATTTGCATTGCTACCTGTGACGATTGGCTCATGCAGTTTGCGGTACATTGTCAGCCAGTCATAAAGGCCGGGACACACAAGGCGATAAGTCGCTGCGACAAGTCGCCGCAACAATTCGCCTCGTATGACACGATTAATTTTCTGAAAATCAGTGTCGCTGAGGGAGAATTTTGTCGCTGCGATCAGTTGCACGAGATTCATGCGACTGATCGCAGCGACAAAATTAGCGAAAGCAGAGTTGCCGCACCATGTGTTCACTTCCGGCAACATGTCGCTACGACAAAATATAAATGAACCAATGCGAGAGCGTCATATGGTCCCCCATATTGAATTAGAAAACTAGTTCTCATTTCCCCTCATGCGAGATTACTGCGTATGCACCGAACAGGTGTCGTGTCGCAGCGACTTGTTTTGCAAGTAGTTCACACGGAGCTACTTGTTGCAGAGACCTGTCGCAGAGACCTGTCGCTGCGACTTGTCGCCTAGTGTGTCCCGGAGTTAAACGGAAACAAACCCAATTGACAATAATTTATTGTGACATGATCCACCGCGCTTGGCAACAGCGCTCATTTTCCCGCGTTTGGTAGCAGCGGTCATTTTCCCGCGCTTGGCGACGCGTGGCATCAGCTGCAAGTATTTGCTTTGCTTCGTTAATTGTCTACGCATTTTTTGTGTGATTCGCAAAATTTAGAATACAATGGCCTTACTTACCTTCTCCAAATGCCAGTCAGAAAAGGGCTTCGAGTTGTCGTGTCGAATTCTTAACTTGTATGGCTTGCCAACGCGGGTGAGTTCAACCTTTAACATTAATGTAACATGATACAGCTATAAATCCATGAAAAGTGGTGTATTGACAGAGTGTCGGAGTTAGGAAAGAGGAATGTTTTGCGAATAGGCAAATCCTTCGGCAAAACGGAATGTTTTTGCAAGGTAACTTCCGCCTTTTCCTCAGGATTCCTATAGTTCACTTTTTTCGTTTCGATAAAAATTGCGGCAAAAAACCTTGTAAAGATTGGCACAACCTCTTGCTTCGTCTACTTCCTTGCAATTTTGCCCCGAGTACCTCAATCACGGACATCACAGCCTGTGCAGGGTAATGAAACACTCTGAAGGGGATGCGCTTTTAAAGGATAAATTTACCGCTTTCGTACTGAGAAATACATGCACCAAAAAGTGACGACAAAAGGCAAATTTTGATTATGTCGTGATTTACACATTTTCTTCAGTTATTTAAAAACCCTTCTTTAAGCGCCTGAGGAGGGTTTCATAAGGCAGCAAAGGAAAAAGGGCTGAGAAATGGCAGTACAGTAGAATGTCGAATTTCAGTATGCAGATAAATCTGACCAAATCCTTCGTTTCAGGGCCTTATTCAAAACTTACATTACATGACCAAAGATTAATCGAAAGCAAGAAAAAATGAGAAAAGAGAACACATCCCATTCCCCATGATAGTTTTTTTTCAATCTATTTTAAAGGGAAAGTATCAAGATAGTGCGCAATAGACCATTTTCGAATTCTCACGGCTGGATTGGATCTAGCATGCAATGGAGGCAAATGCGGGCAAATCTTTTCAAATGCAAATGAATTTGCCCGCATTAGCCTCCATTTCATGCTAGATCCAGTCCAACCGTTAGAATACGAATCTGGCCTATTGTTCTAGCCGTAATGAATGTCACCGTTTATAAGCCAATCGGAAGCGATGTTATAATTCGTGCGGAAAAGTTACACGTACGCGTGAAAATTACGCTCAGCCTTTAGTTCATTAGCGATTGTTGAATAATCGAGAAATTCTTACACGAACGTGTAAATTTCTCGCACGAATCATAACGTCGCTTCCAACTGGCTCATATATGATGACTCTCGTTACGGATGAAACATGCGCAATACCCTGATACTCTCCCTTTAAACTTTGCGCCAAGCTGGTAAAGTTATTTTGGTCACGTGCCAATGATGGCGCAACTAATGATCCCTGGTGAAAATCTTCAAACGATCTTTAAGGATCTTCAAAGATCTTCGTAAAGACCTTTAAGGATCCTAATAAACATGTTAGAAAAGATCTCAAAATTCCTTGCCAGGATCCCCAAAATCCTTGCCAAGATCCTTAAAGATCCTCAACGATCTTGGCAAAAGCCAGCAAATCAAGCAAATCACCTTAAATTTATCCAGTTGTCCTTGTTCAAAGTTATCCGTGGCGTTACCTATCGGGACTTCATCAGTTTTGCCTTTGTCGCCATAAAGCGTCATAAAGACATTAGCATCAGTGCCTGCACCTCGAACGTCGCTTGTCCAGACCCAAACATTCCACACGGATTCTAAAGAAAAGCGACGAGACAAAAGGTTACACGACAAATGCCACAGATCTCGCTGCAAGGGGATCATGTTCTTGCAAAACCATCATGTTCTATAAAATATGCTTTACTGACTTCGGACACTGGCTTCGGTTGATCCAAGGCTGGAGAGCGCAGTTCACTGAATAAAAGAGTATTAGTGGATAGATTGACTCGCTTTAGTTAGATAGCACCTTTTTCCTGGGTGGCAATCATGATTTAACCGATAGATACCGTTGTCGACCCCTCGAACGGAATGTTCAAAAGGCGGATATTGGTGGATTCAGTGTGTGGATTCTTCACTCTTGTATTCTACAGAGCGCCACATTAGATATTAACCTGACTAACGTCAAACAAACGATTTTTCTCGAGAACGGGTGATGTCTTCGGGTTGAAAGGGGTAAATCTCCCGGGGTCAAGTTCTGTGATTTATTGCTTCCATCAGTGAAGGATTAAAAACAATATCGAAAGAAGAGCCTCAAAAAGGCAAATTAAGTCGCGCATTAACACGGTATGTCTGCAGAGCACTTAGTAACGAAATACAGTTTATGTTGGAACTTACTTGGTCGCCTCTTGAGTCTCATGTCTTCAGATTCATATAAATCCCTTTCAATCAGCTGATCTCCTTCATCATCTGCGAGCCACTTCTGGCATAAAAACACTTGCTGGTGTCCACTGCTGGGACAGTCTACGACAACCTGGGGAGACACCCAAAGAATAATCTTTAACAGTATCATTAACGTAGTTTACATTTATTATTTGCGTAAAATTTTCCAAACCAAATCCCCTTTCAAAATTTCATGTTCCGTTTTATGGTAGTGAATGTCGAACCATCTTAAGCTTCTTTAGGACAACCTTTCTCGAAACAGCTGTATATACTTGAAGTGAGAGTTACAGACGAAGGAGTGAAGTGATCTTCGCACTTAACCAGACAATTTGAGCAATTGAAAAACGTATCAATTTTTCAAATTTCAATGCGTTTTTCAAAGATAAATTTATCAAATTTTGTACCTTTTCACAATACCATCCTGCGCCGAGTCCGCTGTTATCGTGGCCAATTGTCAAGTGATGCAAGGGACTTAACATTTCTGTTGTTTCTACGCTGAAAATGTCTGTCCTTCCTCTTTCAAAATTATCTTTTTTATCATTTTGTAACCAGAGCTTTCCACTGTTAATTTCCCCATCTTCTCCCCCGTGAAGAATGACATAGACTTTTGCATTGGTGGAAGCGTTTCTCATGTCTCCAGTGGTGACGTGCAGATGGTAGGGAATTCCTGAAGATGAAAACAAGGCTGTTAAATTATACGATTTTCTTTGTAGAGAATGGGAGGAAAGTTTGCAAAAACCGACCTTGAGGGAAGAGGAACACTCTGTTATTCCGATTTTGAATCTCAAACAATGCAATGATCGAGGATATACTAATTATTTGTATAATAATCAAGATGCGCGTTCTAACTGGTTTCTTGTACGAGTGAAATAATGGAAATTTCGCGCGTCTTCTGAATTACTAGAGCTTTAGCAACGACGACGGGAACGGCAACGAAAACGTCATCTAAAAACATAAATTCCCGTTATTGCAATCACTTCGAGACTATTCCAAGCTTTTTAATATGACAAAGGTGTAGCAGTCCCTCAGGAGGCGCTTAATTTAGGGGAGAAAATGAAAACTTATCAGTCTAAGTGCTGACGTTGTCCATAAGACCTCAAATTTGGCAATTTCACGTTGTTGCTTTGAAGACACGGACACGTGCAGAGCGTGCAAAGCTATGGCTTTCACTCTCTAATTTGTGACGTTCTCGTTGCTGTCGCCGTTGTCTTTGCTTAAGTTCCATACTATTTTCAACATCCCGCGCGGTTTATTTATCAGCCTATAAACCATAGAAACTTGTGGTCTATTGCTTAAGGGAGCCATGAAATGGATCTGGGGATTTCAAACGATTTTCTCAGCGAAGGATCATTGCATTTACGAGAGCAAGTTAAGAGGCGTTGCAAGGATCAGTCATGCAGGCTTGAGTGAGACGCAACCTATGATCATGTGATTTTGCCGCATGCTAGTGTGCCACTGAGATATCAAGCCACCTCAAAGCTGGTCATTTGCGAGCTCGATTTTTATATCCAGAAGGGGAAGGTCAGAGTATGATGGAAAGTATATGAAAGTCTTGAACTGGAACTGTGAATTTACAACGATCATGAATGATCATCGAAGTTGTGTGAGCAAATTTAACCTCCGTCCTCTTGGAATCTGGATTAAAATTATTTAATATGCTCTTTTGCAACTGCTTAAGTAAATGCTCCCATTAATGCAATGATCTTTTTCTTAAAACATCGCCGCAAATAATGCAATCAAAATATGAAGAAGTGAACTTGAAACAAAAATTGTAAGTAAATATTCCTGTAGGAAATTAATAAGATGAAGGTCAGCACGACAGACAGACCTGCTTTGTTTTAATGCATGCCATTCTGACTTCTACCTATGTTAGTTTTACTGTACTACGCTTTGTCAAAGGCCAACTGCTTGTCACTAGTTCAGGTGTATTAGGCCATATTTCTGATTAGACGCCATTTATTATGATCAGAATCACGTGATTTTAACTGGTACACCACCGTGTCGGCCATGATCAAACCCTCTTCTCCTTACATTTTCAATGACACCAAACTATGCAACGCCGTTTTCATATTCAGTACTGATAAAAGTGATTTGTTCTCTCCCCGCTTCAACATCAATTGCCTTTTGCTAAGGCTGCTGCGTTAGTAAATGGCTATTCCTCTACCTAGGCGCCCTGGACACATTGAATTCTGCGTAAAAATATACTTAACAGCGGGGACAGCTGTACGTAGTGCCAACTATTACTAGTTATGATCAGAATCATGTGATTTCAACTGAATGCCCCAAGCACAGATTCTAAAATTTGTTTTTCTTGCCACAGAACTACTGTAACACTAAGTAAGTAATCAGCAGCTGGTAGTCTTGGCCACCTTTATCAACAATCATTTGATCATCTGCACCATCTCCTCTGCTTAGTTCACGCGAAATCTTGCCATCATCTTCACTTGTGGAAAACCACCGTCGACACGGAAAATCAACAGATTCTCCATTCTTGGGATCCTCAACTGTCACCTTAAGAGGAAAGAAACAGGCAAATTAATGGAAACACAAAATAGTGGTTTTGCAATTAAATTATTGAACCAGAAGGAAAGTAAGTACTTCGGCCAATCACAGCAAACACAGGCAGTCAAATGAGCCAATCCGAATAAAGCTGGCGCTATGTGCAGAAAGCACAGGCAAGCAAGCCACAAACTGCTTTTCATGGATATTTTATTTCAGATTAGCTTAGTATTACAGTATGGCGACCATGCAGCAATACAAAACCATTGGAAAACACCTAGTTCTTTTTGAAAATGTATAGAAACTGCATATACATGTAACCAGCAAACCATAATTTAAGTATCAACTGGTCTACCAGATACATAGAGGATATTACATGGCCGCGCGGAGATACAAAATTTCTCTTCAAGTATCGAAAAATATTTCACTTATTTGCTGCGCTCACAAGTGAGCCATGTAGTATTCTATGTATTAATAATATACATGTACACACGAAATACTAAATCATCAGCCTGGAAAGGTGATTACCATAAACAGTTTTTTTATGGTTATCGCTTTCCTATAGTGATACGCCTGAGCACACGTGTACGCTATTCGCCAGTGTGCAGTTGGTGTCTGAGTGTGCACACTTAGTTTTGAAGTGGAAGAACATACCTTGTTCAGAAACCAGCCTGGCCCAAGACCACTATTATCATGTCCAATCCTTATCCTCGTCAGTCGCCCAAGATATGTTCCACAAATAACTTTGAAAGAATCTTTTCTGAGAAAAAAGAAAACCTCCTTACATGCAATATAATATTGCCACGACAAAAAGATGAAGATATATGGTGTAGGTGATAGGAATATTTGCAAATCTGAATGATCACATTAATAAAGGTTATATAGCTAGAGACAATAATTAATATTATCATATGACCCGTACGGCCCCACGCGCGCTTTCATTGCAAAACTATTGAGACTCGGTCATGGCGCACGCCATGACCTCGGGCCAAATATTTTCCCGTCCGGCCCTCCCACTCAGTCAATAAGTACATAAATTCTTCCATTTGGGGAGACTCGTCAATGTGGGGCACCTGAGGAGTCTATGTCAATGGGTTTAACTACCTCTACATCTGTACACTGTACATCCCCTCAAAAACTGTCCCTTTTAATCCATTGACCTGTAGGAGTGAGACTTCATAGGTTTTACTCTGTCTGATGCCAATGGATTAAAATCAACTCAAATCATATTCACCTCTGAACTTGCCCCACTGACAAGTAAAATTGTCTGGCGTTAGACAGTAAAATCTATTACAAATGTAAGTCTCACTCCTCCTTGGGACTTGGGTATGGCATGGGTTAAAGGACACATACATGTAGTTTTTGAGTGGACAAAGATGAACAAAGATGTTACACCCCCAAACCAGCCCCCAAAAGTTGAAAAGTAAAAATTCATGATTTTCCACTTCTTTTAGGAGAGAGGAAAAATGGAGTGCCCAGCAGGAAAAAAGTTCCCAGAGCAGATTGGAGAACCAATAAACTCAACCCCCATGCATATGATCATGGTGACAGCCTTAAGTATGAGAATGGATACTGGACAACATACATGTAAGTTGAAGGCTCTGACTAGTGCAACCATGTTTCACTACGGTCCATGCTGATACCGTACACATACATAAACTTATTTGGAGGTCCTTACTTTCCACGTTCAAAGTTGTTTCTAGCATTATCCAGCTTTTTTTCTCCTGAATCACCTTCTTCCCCAAATATGGTAACAACAACATTGGCATCAGTTCCAGCCCCTCTTGTATCTCCAGTGTATGTGTGAACCAAATACTGGTAACCTACATGTATAGCAAGGGGAGAATATTAAATTTTAGTAACTATTCAAACTTACATGTACAAATGTAGCTCTCTGTACATTGGTTGATGTGAGACTATGCATAAACACATTGAAGGGAGTAATGCAGTATTTTCATGCATTTTTTGGCTTTCTTCCCCCTCTCCCAAGGGATGATTAGCAAAGTTTTGTGAAGGGGCTGCAGAGAAAACTACATTAACATATTTTTTTCCAAGGGGCATCGAATCCTGCAATCTGATTGGTTAGAACTTTTTCCTATCTCTGCCCATGGGCATGGTGACCCTCAGAGAATTTTTGTCCTTAACCTTAAATTTTCATTTTGTTTTCACCAAATCAGTTTACATACAAAAGTTAGTTTCAAAACAGATCCTTACAGTTTTAGACAAGAGGCTTGGAAACAGACTTCAAATAAAAATATTTCTCTTGAGTAAGTCGCTTACATTGTACTACAATTCACTATCAAGAGCGACGTGAGACAACAATAATTATTACAAATTAAAGTGATTTCAGAAAGAAAGAGACAGAGTTCTAAGAAAAAATAAAAAAGTCATTTATCAGCCAAGAGTTGTTTCGTATAACGAAACACTGTGATCCTGGTATTGAAAAAGCATTTTCAAGACCCCGGCCTCAGTTTTTTGGTAAACGGATCTCACAGCCAGTAAATAACATAATTATTATATACATGTATGTACCATAAGTAACATGTACTGTATACAATGATTTGATCTCAAATAATTTTGTATCAACTGAAGATAGATTTTGAGATTAAAAAAAGTATAATTATTTTGGTTCACCAACATACATGTACATGTATACATGTAGCTGCTGTGACCTCACTTGAAAATGTTCCCAATATGCCTTTTTAAGGAGTGAAAATGAATTTAATCACCTTCAAAGGCTGCAGATGAATCAGTTGTTGCTGTCAGCTGCCTGATAATCTGCCCATCTCCTTCATCTTTGGCAAGCCATTGATTACATGGGAAGTAAAACTTGCGGTCTTCTCTTTCCCGACAATACACTATTATCTGAAAATATAATACACTGTACAATGGGATCGGGACCTTACTGAATCTAATATCATGACACTGTATCTCATACTCAGATTGCACTCTAGGACAAACAAAAAGTCTTTAAGTTATGTGAAGCTTGAATAAGCTGTGAAAGGCATTGGTCTTTTCAGTTTGTGAGGTCACAAACACCGTACTTTACTCTGTTTTTTGGTGGGGCTAAAAAGTACAGGTCACATTTCACAGGTCACTGTTTACCTATTATACTAAAGCTACTGTAACACTAACTGGACTAACTACTATACTATGTGCAGTAACCGATAGCACATGTAGTCACCATCCTTAAATTATTACTATAAACACAAACCAAGAGTGTGCTATTCATATTCAGGGTTACTTTGAAATAAATCTGACTACCCTTAACAGGAGAGGAACCTATGACCTTACAGATTCAGATACAGTACCTTGTCTAAAAACCAGCCAGCAGAGAAACCAAAATTATCATGCTCCACACTGCAAATTATAAAAAGAGAGAAGATCAAAATAATCAGCCATTTGTTATATTCTCTGCAAAACCAGTTTAAAGTGGTTTGATTTCATAATGATGTCCAATCTTAAAATCGAACAACCAAAATGACAGTAAGTTGCTTCATACATTAATTTTTTCAGCGGTCCTTTGTCTGTTGTCTTGATCTTGAAAACATCCTTCTTATTTCGTTCGAATGCATCATCTGTTCTGTGAAGCCCAAGAAAAGTTCATAATAACAAATTAAAGCAAGCATTCTTTTCCATAACAATCATTTGATCAGTGTGTATGGCATTGTTCTTCTAAAGTGTGTGCATTGGTACAGTAACTATGAATGGTCAATAATTGTACAAATGAATTGAAAATACTTCAATTAAGATTCATTATACTACTGCAGCCACCAAACTTGCAATTCTCCTCAACTGATGCAAGTTTAATATGATATATCTTGATACATAATTTTTAATAACTGGTGGCTGGTTTCTTAATATTCTGACTCATGTCTATTGTCATTGAACCTGCCTCATTTTTACACAAAAATAATTCAGAGCTTCCTAGAGCATGTAATTGTCTGAGTCATACCGCATCTACAGTATCTGTCAAATAGTTCAGTAAAAACATACTTGCTGATAAGTTGTGTTTTAGGGGTTTGTCCTCTTTTCCCAAACAGAGTAACAAACACATGAGCATCTGTTCCTGCTCCTGCCTTGTCTCCAGTGTAAACTTCTATCACATAAACTGTGAACAAAATAATATAGAGTATAAATAGTGAAAAGAGTGAATGCACCTGGTAGTTGCCAATTTTGTCTGCACAAAATGAACAAGTGTCAGTCACTCTGCAATCAAGCGCAATGGGTTTGTTGAAATAAATATTTAAAGTGTATGAGTAAATTCATAGAAAGGACTAACATTACCAGTTTGTTTCTTAGCAGATACAAATTAAATGTACCCTGTACAGAGGTGCTAACTACACAAAAAAGTGCTCAAAGTATGGATAAAACACTTTCCAATTGAAAGTACAGTAAGTGGAATCATGCTGGGAAATTTTCCTGTGATAAATTTTTCAAAGGAGCTGCTAGTAACTGAATGGGGATTCAATGTGTCCATGAGGAGCCACATCCCAGCTCTAATGGGGGAGGTCAAGACAAGCAGGACTGCAAGCAGGCTGCCTTTGTTTTTTGCTTGTTTTGGTACTTTGCAGGTTGGTGTCTAAGGGTCAGTGCAATAGTTTTCTCTCTAGGGGTGAGGGTGCAAGGTCACCCTATTTAATGGCCCTTCTATCTCCATACAAGCACTAGTGAAGGATGGTCTCTGTGAACATAAGTTCTCAATGGGTTGCTAAATGGCAATGCCAAGTTTGAAAACAGAAAAAGTTTCTTTTATGCAGCATTTCTACATCTACATGTACATCTACATGTTCCAGCACTCGGCAAAGTCCCTTTTTGACTTATGGTATTTTCTGCTTAGGTGGCCTCATACACCTGACCATAAGCCTTTTAAGAGACATCACTACCAAGCCAGCCACTTCTGCTGGAGAGAACAGGACAGCCACAACACCGGGGACTACAAATGTACATCCCCTACTCTTATCGAATAGTGTGAGACTGGGTTTTTTAACGTCCCACAGGGAACTTATGAATTATAGTTCTGAGGGTATTTGTGAGATTGAGGGCTACGGTTTACACATGTAGTCCTTAATATCTGAGAAGACTTCACAGCCAGTGCATGTATTATCAAACAATAATTTATCATGAAACATTGCAGCCCATTTTGGGGTGTATTGTCCTGACTCAGCAACCAACTTAACATTAAAGTCAAAGTTGATCAATCAGGCCAAGAAATGGAGTACTCGATGATATGCAATGCAAAGTACAACGAACAATTTTCATTTTACATTATGAAGCCACGTTCATCAAAAGATATCGCATGCTCACTAAGCCACCAAATTTTGCACAGAGATGAAAAGGCAGAACTAATTAACCAATAAGGCTCTTTTTAACATCACAGCTGTTTAAAAAGACTAACAAACAACGTACAAAGTACTGTACATGTATTCTACTAGTACATGTAGGTGAACATGAACCTTATAATTAAAAGATCAATTTCTCTTCACTGTCAAAACATCACTGTCATCAATAACAGTCCTTTCCAGGTTTGCCCTTAACAAGATGATCTTACAGTACTGTACTTGACATCAAGAACCGGACAGTATGTTGCATGAACTGAAACATTGTCCATCACTCTAAAGCTGTCCTCTATTTCCAACTTATACTCACCAACTTTTTCTGCCTTCTTATGAACTAGCGGTTTTAAGGAACGACGTACTTGACAATCACTTTCATACAGTGACAGCCACTGGTAACATGGAAACATCCAGGTCTGAGGCTTACGGGGATTGGTCACTTGGATCTCATCAAGAAACCAACCTTGCTTGCGCTCTCGGCCATCGTGCTGCAAAAAGAGAATAAAATTGCTGTTTGAAAGAGGTTTCTATTCTAACACAAGAATGAGTAAATTAACACCCTGTAATGTTAATTTTTATACTTTTTGCTTTCAACTCTTGATCCCATCAAACTGACAAAATGTGACAAGTCTTGTGAATTCCCAGCTCTAGTTACAGCCGTCATTTAAAAACCCCATTTGAATTTTCACAAACTCTCTATCAACATCTGTGAAAATAATAATATTGTTTATTGCATTTTATTTTGCAAAAAATCTCCACTCACAATAAATCTATCCTATTCGGGCCTTAATACTATGCCTTTTAACAGATTATCCTCATTTCTGCTGTTATTTACAAGTCAGAACATATTCATTAGCCACAAACTAATTACATGTATAATATTATAATGACCATTAATTTTTTTTGTGTCCTACTGTACAATCATGTACATGTAATGTTCATTTTCACCTTTTTGCTTACAATAGTTACTGAGCTCCTAAGCCAAGCAACAAGTCTTTAATTTCTTTGATTCTTTGTTGACCAAATGGCTATTAATAATATTGGAGACTACGTAAATGAAACTTGATGGATTTTTTCATGCAAGAACATTACCTGGTAAAAAGTCTAACAAATACAGGATTTACTTTCCTAAAACTGTCTTTGTTGTGTTGTGGCCACATGATGGTAAACTGTTGAATGATGAAGTGACAGCCAATAGTTGCTTGGGGGAGTGAATGTTAATTTTTACTGCTTTTTTAATGTAAGAAGTAACTTAGTCTCTTAGGAGAGCTAACCCCACCTTATAATTTTTACCACTATTTCCATACCACACGCATGTATAATTTATGTAGCAGCCTGTTTACCAGAGTCTTACTTGAATGATAAGCTGGATGAGTTCTCCAACATCAGGTCCTTTGACATCAAAGTTCTCAGTACTTCCTGAATGGAACTGAAAGGGTGGCAAGGTGGCAATATATGCTGATGGCACAGCAGAGTCCATTTGGTGAGTCAGTTGCCGAGTAAATTTGCCAGTTGTCCCACGAAATTCAGCAAAAACCTTTGATGCAAATGCAGAAAAAACATTTTAAGGGCTTTCTGTAATTAATGTGATTTCAGAGGTAAACAATATTGGCAGTTTAAACGAACTTAAGGTACTGTTAGAATTATTTTCGAATTACCGTATTTACCCGCGGATAGGCCGCACTTTTTTTTCCGGAAAAATGGGCCGAAATTAGGGATGCGGCCTATACGCGGGTACAAGCGTTTTGATACCTCATTAATTAATATGCAAGAGATCTCACGGTCATACACTAAATTGGCGTTTTAATGTTCGCTTTCAATTGTTACTAACTTACAACACATACAACTAAACACTAAACCATTGTTTTTGTTAACAAAATATCCTTTAGCGTGAAATAATATTGGTAAGTTTTCACACCTATTGTGTTTGATCTTCCATTGAATTATACCGCTTGTAAAATCCGTTCTAAAGAAAAATCGATATCTCAGGAACTACTGACTCTAAGAAATTGCTTGAAATGGGGAAATACTCTCTACCTCAAGGCACTGCTTGCAAGGAATATTTTACTGATGCATCGAATGTTCTAGTGTTTCAAAATTTTGTCAGTGAATGTTTGTTTACACTCGTGCCGACAATCACCTCTTGTTAATTATGCGGCAGCAGCGGCGCCATGAAATGAACATTTTGGCATCAGTTTTTGTGTGTGAATTACTTTAAAGCTGCTATTTCACATTTTTATTCTTTGAATTTATTATTCCAGTTAGTGAATAATATTTTATTTTCAACTAAACAAAGAAAGAAGCTTGCTGCTGAGAAATTAGCAAAGTAAGAAAGTAATATCACACGCGTGATAAACGATTTTGATTGCCAACGATATTTGTTGATATGTTTTCAATTTGCATTGCTTTTCATTGAGAGCATTTAACTTTTAGGCAATTAAAGCGGGATAAAAAAGGCATTATACAGTTTTTAGGAACAGTTTCATTAATGACTTTTATATTTTTTCCCTACTTACGGTTTTAAAACTACCGGAAGATTTAAAATTATCAGATTACCCACACCTTCCTATAACCCGCACCAAGAACTGTTTGTGGAAATATTAACACATTACCCGCAGGTAATCGCCCGGAAATTACGGTAGCTGTTGTTGATTTCAAACTTCGCTTTATTTATCCCGGTACTCGACCTCACTATTTTTTCCCCCATGAGAACCATTGAAAGTTTGGGTTGCAGCCTATACGCGGGTGCGGCCTATCCGCAGGTAAATACGGTAGTCTACATGCCAAAAAAAAACATACTATTAAATTGCCTTTGAAAAACAAAATTATTATACATGTAATAATATCGCTTTGATGATCCGTACGATGTTTTTGAAATTCATATTTAATCAATACATGTTTCGGATGAAACATCATCGTGCTGCTAAGTTTTGGTAACATGTAATAATAATAATACTAACAATAATAATAATAATAATAATAATAATAATGTTTTACTTGAAAAAAAGTAATTTTTACTTTGGCGGAAAGCTTGTATACCGACCACGTTGCCCCAGTCATTTATGGTACAATTTTCGTTGGACTCTCTTGGACAGTTGGACAGTTACATGTACTTTGCCCACTTTATGGACTCCAGTGTACCTGAAGTGTACATAGTAAATGTGTTTTAAATAGACCAACACTCAAGGTATTTATATTTAACAACTAAGGTCATAATACTATCTTTACAAGTTGACATCTGCAAGTGGTTAGCCATTTACATGTAAGTGGTCTTGGTAAGGAAGGTACATACATGTACCGGTAATACTGCTTGCTTCATCTCACACTTGTTCCACTTTGGAATGTTACAGAACGCAAACACTACTGTTCGAAAAAACGGATGCTAATTGCTAATCTGGCCATCTTGGCTACATGTATGTCATACAGCTCTCTAATCATTGCAGGTTAACCTTACACTGTATAAGGGGGTGGGTCCCATATCTAAAATGTTGCACCTTCTTGGGAAGTACACACTTTCCAAGAGATTCCAACGAAAATTGTTATCTAGAAAACAGCTTCATCGAGATTTTACATTTAATTTATTTATGTACATGTACTCTAACGCTAGTCATCTTTAAGAAAATTCAGTGAAACGCTGAGGTGGCAACAAGATGTGTTTAATGTGCTGTATGTGATATTAAAAATGACTGATATTATTATAAGCTGCACAATACCTTTGCATCTGTTCCACCATTTTTCTTGGCCCCTGTTTTCACAGTGACTTTGTACGTAATACCTGCATTTTTTGAAAACAATAAACATTCTGATGTACAAATGCAATCAACGAGGAGGCACCAGAGGTCATTTTCTGTCAATATACAGTTCTGTTAATTTTGAGCAGGCAACATGATTCCTTGTGCTTGCTGTGAGGGTGGAGGGTAGGGGGTGTCAAAGAAAAAAATCATTTAAAGCCTTATGGCAAGGAAAGTGAGCATTTCTTCTAGAACATACAATGTATTTTAGTAGCTTTTCCTTCAGTGCTTCCCTGTCCTTGCCCCTTCCCATCTTCAATCTGCATGACAGGTACATGTGGCAATTTTACTTATGTCAAATTACACGCAGACTGCGTGTAATTTCAGGCGTGTAATAATTCGTGTAAAATTTTACATGCGCGTAACGCACGCGTATTTTGCACGTAAAGCCGCCATCTTGTATGCATTGTACGCGCGTGTAGATGCTGTGGCCAGTACTGTATCTGTCTTGTTGGGCTTAATCCGTTGCATCTGAGTCTCCAGAATTCAACAGCCAGAAAGCTACACACATGTAGCACCCGCTGCCAATATTGTGGAAGATTCTGGATATCTTAGACAACCCAACCTAATTCTCTAAACATGCAGTTTTTTTTTAAACAAGCGTATAAATAAATTTAATAGTTCAGATAGCCAATTAAAACCTCTGAAAAAAAAGCAAATAAATGTTAAACATTGTTCATGTCACATTCAAGATGTATAAAGTACTCTGTGTTTTGTTCACTGGTCTTTTTCAGTTAGTCTCTTCCGAAATAATTGAATAAATTATATTAAGTCAATGAAAAAATAAATTATAATGATTCATAGGCCCTACCTTTCTTTTTCAATTTTTTGCTTGCATCTCTTCTTCCCTGCTAAAAGAATGTTAAAATAAAATTATCTTTTGTACCATCATCAAAAATAATGATTTATTGATCATGAAGACCATAATAATTACTGTATTATAATAATAACCTTTAACATACTAAATCTTGTTTTCCCACACTACCCAGACTAACTTTGCTAATAAGCCTTATGCATGATGATAACATAATGCTCAAAAATTCACCACCAAGCCTCGCTTGCACAAAATTGTTTACATAATCTGGACATGCAATACTGTTTGCACATGGGTTTTCTTCACAAGTTTGTTCCTTTGTGATTCCACTCAAGCTAAAATTTACAAGTTTGATTTTTGAATTTGAGGCGTGGTGGGGAAATCAGCTAGTCAGACGTCATCACACATAAGGGCTATTTGCGAGTAAATACAATGTAAATGTGTTACGTGAAGTGAAATGTCATACTTAAAATAAATACAAGTTGTACCAATTGACACCATGTAAGCCGATTGAATGTTGACCAGTTTTAATTAAGGTTTTAAAGTACTGAGTTCATGCTCTGCCAAGTGGCAAAGGTACACCATTACCTTTAAAGGTCCTGACTCTCTTAGTGATGCACTTTTGCCAAACTTTCTTGAGAAGTAAGGATTCAAGTGAGGGTCACTCAAAGAATTGTAGACTGCTGGCGACAAATCCTTCCCACGTAACGTTGTACTGCCTCCTATTGTGGCTCTGGGGGCAAAAGGCGCCTTTTGACTTGTTCGGCTTTCAAATGGTGTATGGTTAAGACTAACATGGAATTTTCTTGCTCTTTTAGGTTCAGGAGAATTTGGATACCTCCAACGAGGTTGGTTGCTCGGTGGCGCTGTTGACAAAAATTTTGAAACTTTAGGGTACTCCATGGTATCAACCCATCCTGACATAACACTGTATATCAATGCTGAATGTAACAACTCTTTATGATCTCGTCAGTGCCAGTTCACTGCACTGTTATCACATACATGTAATGCAAGACTGCTGCCTAACAGATGCCTGGTCGCCTGGGGTGCCTTATTTGCGAGCATGGGTGACCAAATTTTGGAACGAGTAGCCGGGAAGGGCACCTAACTTATCACAACGTGACTCATCCCCACTTTTAATTAATTAATTCTGGGCTCTTACTTAGGCAGTAGCCTTGTAATGGGACCACATTTTCCAGACTGATACTTTGGATTGGTTTCACTGACGACAAAAAGTGTTAATATCTGATCAAAATGTTAATATTAGTCTAATCACAATATTTAGCAATTATTATTGAATGAGGCTGAACTTGTAGGATATGAAGAATTCTGCAGGTCGAGGAGGGTGTTATCCACCAAGGCCGAAGGCCGAGGTGGATAACATCCTCCGAGATCTGCACTCTTGATGTCATTTTGACGTCATTGGTTCAATAATCTGCAGCGCGCTGCACTTTTGACGTCATTGATTCAATATGACGAAGTTTCTTTCCAAATTTGGTGAACAGCAGCTGGTTATGGTGAATTATGCGTGTGGTTTTAACCAATCACAAACGGGGAAATATTTTGAATGAGTAATAATGTTTTTTATTTTGCTTATGATCCTTGAGTATTTTCCTTAGGCGAAAGTAGGTGACAGGCTGCATGTTTTTGAAAAACTCTTCTGTGACAATATCTACTTGATCGACTCAAACAACAACTTAAGCATTGGGGGGGGGGGGGGTGGAACACATAATGAAATAGAACCAAAATATTCATTCATACATGTACATAAAGAAAGCTCTTGGACTGAGAAATGACTGTTACACTCACAAGGTCAAATAAATTAAAATCATTAGTTGCGGTCCCAAATCGTCAATCAAGAGTTCTTAATCTTTTAATATAAATAACAGGTGAAATTACGCCCATTTAGTCAACAAAATGATCATTAATTGAAAAACTAACTAAATTGTAGTGCTTAATGGCTGGGCTAACAGCATTTATAATCGCATATGTTTCGCGATGCATAATACATGTACAGTTAGATATAAGTTCTCATGGGGACAAACACTCTCAGACTTCAGAAAACTTTAGGCGAATTTCTTTCATGGATTCTGCAACTCAGGTATAATCCCCGAACGAGATAAATATTGTAACAATACTGAACATTCCAATAAGCTATTGAATCACCAGACAGCACTTGACAATTCGGCTCCAGGTTAAGGTTTTGTTTACTTTTTATATTTGACGTATTAACGATCTCCCAATTATAACACTCACCCGATACTGGTCTTGGCCGAGGTACTGCTGTCCGTGTATTTCTCGTTGGCTCTGGCCTAGCGAAGCTTCCATTCAATAAATGAGCATCTTGTAACACACTTCTAACAGCCTCTGAACTTTGCATTTGTAAGCCCTTTCTCCAGTCAACAAGAAGATTAAGTCGAGCAGGACCCGAAACCAAATTCAGCCAAATTACTGTAAAGTCAACACACTAAAGATATATATCGCTTACAAAGTTACAGCGACTTAGAGGTGGGTGTCGTACTTTTCCAGAGATAGTAAAAGAGGCTGAAAATCATAGCTCCGTGTGATGTTTTTTTAGTCCGCAACAGTCACGCGATCTTCTACCGAAGAGGTACTTGCGAAAGGTCATTGTGGATTTTCCAAGGTATGAATCAGAATATCAAAGAAACAGAAGACAGTCATTGTCTCTGCTCTTTCAACAAAAATGCAAATTTTGACGATAAATGTGACAACAACCGCGTTGTTGTTACGTTTCCAAAGCGTTACGAATGTGACCTGGCCTGCTAAGATGTCGTCATCACGAGTACTATCGATAATTCCCCAGGCATCCTCCCACATTGGACAAGTCATTCATTTAGTCAATTTAATTATCTCACAAAACAGTAATTTCGATATTTTTTTTTAATATAAGGTAGTCCTAGGAGTTTCCTCTCCAAATATTTTTCAAATCAATATTCTTTTCCAATATTTGCTCGTGGTCTGTGAGATACTGAACTATTACTCAGCAGGGGTGAGAAGGTAATTCATTGAATCATGGCCTTGTTAATTGGCGCGAAATTCCCAGCATTGTCGGATCTACCAAATGAATGAATAGGATAGCGATAAATTAGTCTTCTCTCGAATTGCATATTTTATCGTTCTGTACAGTAATGGCCAAGAGAAAGAACGCGGGAAGTTTGCCAGAAACACCGAACGCAAAAAAAACCAGAGGAGTTAGTGTCGTTCTTGTAGACGCGTTGTCTCCAAGTTCACATGCAAAGCCCACGGATACAGAAAGGAAAACGCGAAGTGGTTCACTGAGAACATCCGCTTCCAAAGTTTCTGAGGTAAGTAAGCGCTTCTTTTCATTATCTATTTGGCAACCATCGCCTTCTTTTCTCAAGGACTTGGAACAATCGATAAGCAACTTCGGCGCAAGTTGGGAATTTCATTACGTAACCTTTATTTATCTACACGGTTGCGGATTAATTTTACGGTATCACCCGGGCGGTATCAACTTGAGAATGAAATATGGTTGATCTATCAACCTTTCCAAGCAGTCTAGAGCAGAGACCCACATGTTACACGTCAAGTTGCAAGTGATCCTTCTCCAAAATGGCGGCTGAAAATTCAAATAAGTTAAAATTTAAAGCAAATGCCAGAATAGAAAGAGCACCTTTACTTTACCTAGTAACCCTGCAAAGTTTCGCCAAATCAGGTGTAATATCAGCTGAGAAAATGAAAGTTGAAAATTGAAAAATTTACAGACGTTTGTATGATTAGGGGTATGGCATATACCCCCAGTCATACAAATGTCTGTAAATTTGTCAAATTTCAACTTAATTACATTTTCTCAGCTGATGTAACACTTAATACGCTGAAACTTTGCAGGATTACTAAAGTAAAGGTGCTCTTTCTATTTCTGGTATCAGTTTTTCATTCAGTTCAATTTTAACTCATTCAAATCTGTTGCCGCCATTTTGGAGAAGCTAGGATCTATTGATGGGAGGCAAGGGCTTTAATAAGAGCTCTATCACTGTGCCGTCTTCCCAGGATCAATGAAACAACAGAACAGAACAATCTCAAATGACCAGAAGCAAACCAGTTGAAACAGGGGCTACTAGGATCACAGTTCTCAAAACTAGTTGTCAGAGTGGGTATTGATTATTTGGAATGTCCGGATCTCAAGACAAGCACCCTGACCACTACGCTACAATGCCTCCACACGGGTTGTGGTCAATTGTCAGTCTTGAGGAGTATGCATCTGAGACAGATGATTCCCCTATTCAGGGCTCGAAATTGCGACCAATACGGTCGCATTTGCGACTAAATATTTCCCTTTGCCACTAAAATATCTGGTTAAGTCGCAAATTTGCGACTTTTTGTCACCTTCGTTCTTTCGAAACAAAAGGATTGGCAGTTGCCACTTTCCTGCTACTTTTGCTAAAATAAATAAATAAATAAATGACAAAATTATTTTGTTTCTCGCTGTGAATTTTCTCTGAAGGTAGCGTAATTGTATAGTAATTTAGCTGCGATGTTACGTGCACAGCTCCATTCCTTCAATCAATTCGCCATTTTCAGCAGTTTCTTTACACACAAGTATTGCGGGCTCATATTTTTTTGCTAAACCGCTGACAACACAATGCAGCGCGGTGATTTTGCGACTAAATTAATTTTCCTATCTTATCGCAAAATGCGACTGGATTTTTTCGTTAATTTCGAGCCCTGCTGAGTATTATATAATTATTATTTAGCCAGTTTTCCTCTGGATACTAATGTAGGTCATGTAAAATCTGGTTTTCTTTAGCAATTTGATACACATGTTAAGAAAGAGGTACAGAATAATATTCTTCCAAATTTCTAATGTTAAATTCCATCCCTGTTAATAAAGGATATCATATCTTCCAGTTATCACAATCACTCGCTTTATGTCAACTTCATACACCTATTTACCAGTACTTGAATAATAGAAGAACCAATCAACAAATCTTCCAGTTTATCACGTTCACAGTTATTTCCATTGTTTAGGGCACACATGGAGTACACGGGACTGAAAAAGGCTGCCTGCATGCCTTGATGTAGTTGTTGCGTTTGCAAGTATTAAAATATACAGAAGTTTCTACCATTAACAAAATACACATTACACTCTGAAAGTTACCTTTTTGTTTTCCTTACTCTAGGATTCATTGGTAGCTACATTATATTGATGCAGGAACAATATCTTGTGATTTGTCTTATAGGAGTCTTCAACCAAGGAAAGAGATCTTTACCGCTGCTCACTCACTAATGGAGTAAGCTTTAGCCACTACAGTAAACACCCGCATATAAGAACAAGTGGATTAAGAACATCAGGCTGAAATTTGGCCAATAAAGTGCCATATGAATAAGAACAAATTCAGCCTGATAAATAAAACATGTTCTTAATACAGAGAGAAAGGGTATTAAGATAAGAAAACAATACAGTATGTAGTAACTTATATCAAAGTACATGTACTATGGTGTTCAGGACCATTACAAACTATAAAATATATTGCAAAACAGCATTGTATGTTAATTAAACCTTAAGTAATATTTAACTTGAAGAATTTCTGAAACCAATTTTAAGAACATTTTAAGAACACTTTCAGGCTGAATTCTCACTAAGCACTCCTCAAATAAGAACATGATCAGCCTTAAACCTGAAAAAAGTGTTCTTACATGCAGGTGTTTATTGTGTCAAAGTTATTTTACTGTTTTTTGAATTGCCACTGTGATAAAAAAAAATCTCTAAAGTTTTTATCCAAATTTCAAAATTAAGTTTGCTGAACACCCAGCAAGGGAAGGCGTGGCCTTAATGTGAGCAACACACTATAACTATTTTTATTCAAAAGTTTTGATTTTATTTTGATTTAATGATTGATCAGTCAGTTTGTTGTAAATACCTACTTAATACCTTCTGATCATGTCAGTGGCAGCCAAATATGGCAGTGTCTTGAGCAAAACTTAAAATTGTCTGAGTTGTAGTGGTAGGTTTTTAGTGGTCTTCAGCATTTGTTTTTGTTTTTATTTTTTAACCAATTCCCCATCCTACCTAGCTCCCTTCCAGTAATTCCATCAGTTAGACAGGTGCATAGGATGGGGGCTCATATTGGCTGGGATTAACAGATTTTCCAGCCACAGGGATAGTATTTAATCTAATGGCCAGCTGGGCACAGATGAAGCCCCTTGCTTGCATATCCCAAGCACCTGCCTCCTGTTTAAAGGCCCACATAATTATTTCGCCCAAAAGTCATTGCGCACATGCAGTGACTAAATTTGGTGCAACATGAAATTACCAAAATAACTGACATGTTGTTTTCCAGATGATTTGCCTGAGTGCATTCAGCCAATCAGATCATGCCTTTGAACAAGCCATCATTTGAAAACAAAAACAAACTACCGCAATGACTTTTGGGCAAATGTAACGTGCAATCAGGCGTACTTTTCTTTAGACAGGGCGGAAAAGGTACACATGTACGCCTGATACATTCAATCTCTTAACGTGTTGTCTGCCGGTAGTCCAGAATCTGGACCTTACTCTGATTGACCGAAAAACAATAGAGCTCTTGAAGCCTCTCTCCAATTGGTTACAGAATTGCAAAAAGATCAGTTAACAACTTATCAAGTTATGGCCGGTGAGAAGGATTTGAACAGGAATGATGTTAAGGCTCTGTTTACATTTGCTGTTGCTTTCAATTGACTTCGGTAATTGTGAAGAAGAGCTCCCCAACCAACTGTCGGTCAACTGTCGGCCGACAGTTGACCGACAGTCTACCGACAGCTAACCAACAGGTTACCGATCGGTTAAGAAAAAAGAAAAATTTTGGTAAAAACGAGCAGTTAACGTGACATTCCGTAATGGTGATGTATGACTCGACAGACTTCACCTACTTACCGATCAACTGTTATCAGTTGTTATCAGATGCATATAGGATATATCACTTGCGTAATTTACAACACACCAGACAATCTAAGAATCGCATTGGAAGATAATTTAATCGAAAACTCTGCTAAAAACTCTGAAAACCATAAGCTACGTATCAATACGTAGTTAGTAGAGGAGACAAACACTTTCCTTCAAATCGCCCTACAATTGCAACGCAAGTGGGCAAGTATCGCTAGCCAATGCTAAAACAGTGGACAAAAGCCATATTAGTAGTATAAGTGCTGCTCAAGGTATCGTTATGAACTGCCTTTAGCTCTTTTCGCGTAGTTTAGAAGCAATAGACAAGTAAATGCTTACGATCATTTTAGTTTGTCCCGCTGACAGGTTACCGACACGTTACCGACAGGTTGCAAACAGGTCACCGACTGTTGGCCGACTGTTGGCCGACAGTCGGCCAACACTTTGGCCTCAAACATAACACAAACTGTCGGCCGACAGTTGGGCAACAGTCGGCCGACAGGTTTTTTGGGGAGCTCTTCTTCACAATTACCTTGACTTCAGTTTTTTTTTCAAAAATTCTTTAAAGGAAGGGCAGAGAGAATGCATCGGAAGAATGGTTTGTTGGGAAAGAAGACATTATACATGTACTGTAATGGTCTTTCCTACGGGATTTGGCAATAATGTTATTTACAGTCCTGAACATTCTAGAAAAAAATGCATTGTTCCACTTCCACCGACTCTAAAACGTTTGTAGTTGTCGTATTAAAGGCCTTTGGAATATAATCATTTGGAAGCAACAAGTTCCAAAAAGAACAGAATAGAACTTTAGTGCTGCCACTTTTGGGAAATCAGCCGAGCTTGACAGACAAATTCGACATTGTTTATGGTAGCGTTGAACAATGGTTTAGTGGCACACATAATTACTGTTAGCATCTTTTATTGTCACCTCAAATAATCAAGTTCAAATAAAGTTAATTGTACTGTTGATTGCGCCTGATGGTAACGTGAAGAATTCGGCTTTTTCTCCGATTTCACCTTGAAATGCTTTGTTCCTTAATGGTTTGAATAGAAAGTACGCCTGATCACAGGTTAGGGCAAATGTTGACCTTTAAGCAAAGCAGTTGGTTAAGATTTACCAGTATCTGGAGAGTTTATAGAATACTACTAACATAAGAACTGAAAAACTTACAAAACATACTGTAGTAGTCACTGCCTGAAGTGAACATATCATTTAACTGTGAATTTAATAATATTACTATAATTAAAAGATGAATTACCTGTGGTAATAGAGCGAGTATCAATCGAGTGTTGTAAAGCCAAAACCAAAGTAATTACTTTGGCCAATCAAAAAGGATGGAGACAATCCAGTAGACCAATCAAAACTCAAAGTAATTACACCTAGCCAACACAAAGAGCAGGAAAATGTGCACACACGAACCACCATAATTTATTGGTTTTGGTTTCACTTCTGATTGGTTGAAAAAGTGGCGCGAGAACTTTGCTGAGTGAAGTACTGCAAAACCAAAGCAATTTGCTAATCACTTTTGGCACTCAATTGAAAACTGCTCTACAGCACATGTTTTATATTTAACACTTGTCTGATTTTGTATTGTCTAATGACTTTTTGACACCACAGGTAGATCAAAGCAGTGAGTTGTCAGAATATGAAAAAATGCGGCTGGAGAATATTCGAAGAAACAATGTATTCTTTGAAGAGCTGAACTTTAGTCAGGTATCATTGTCATGTGGGCGTTACTGTGTGCGTTACTAAACACAGGAACGGAACGGAACGAAATATACCGGAATCAACCGGAATACGCCGGAATGAGGTGGAATAACACTGGAATGAAACGAAATGAACAAGAATGGTACCGGAATATGCAGGAACGAGCCGGAATGACATCCGAATGACGCGGAATGACACCCAAATAAAACGGAATATACCGGAATGAACTTGAAAATCCCAAAATTTGGTGTTTTAGTTAGAGAAGACCGATTTTTTGGTTGTTTCAGTCAGCTTTTGTTATGTCCCGTGATTCTCTAAGGGAATTGCGATTGCATGTGTTTTTGCCTTTTGTAACAATTGGAACACTTCGATCACGACAAAAATTGGACAGGTATATCTGTCACTAAATAAATAATTATATGTTGTGGAAGTAACATTTTTTTTGTGAACGAATACAGTAGCAAGAGAAACACAATGTTATTCTAGTTCTTTTTGTCTATGGATCTCGGAGGTGGCTCTCAATGTGGGAGTCAGAAAACCCGCGAACATTTTTATTTCATTCTGACAGGTCAATTGTGTATTGACCAATACAATCAAGTTCAGCGAACCACAAACTAATTATTGTTGCTGCTTCCCTGCTTCTCATGACCACACCACAGGCCGACAAAAATGTAAGGATTTGTACGGGAATCCCAACAAAAAGCTTAAGAAGATAATTACATGACAAAATCTCAATTAAAAAGCCTAAGCTTATTGCCATTGTGGATAGCTTCCTTCCTGTGTGGTTATTTTCCAGATCCGATGCAATTTGAGCCCAGAAATTGGAAAATGGCCATGCTCACAGTGAGCTTGGGGTGCCTGTGCCCACACGTAATGGCGATTCGTGCAAACGGCCGGAAGACTCTTTTTCTCTTCCAATTGTTGGCAATAATGCCATCAAACCTGAACGCAGTGTTTCCTTGTTTGAAGAAAAAAGTCAGAAGCATGGAAAAAAGATCGATCGTTGGTAATTTATTTACATGAAGAATTGTAAGATCATATCGTGACTCGTTCCAAGCCTTGTTACTTCCCCTTTGATGTAAACTGTTTTTTTTTTTGTCAGTCTCTCTATTCTTCAACACTTATTCATTCACAGTCTAGAATGATAAAAAATTACTTTTTGTTCCTTGTCATTCCGCTCCACGCTAATCAGTTTGATTCTGGTGTCCTTCTGGTTTATTCTGCCTTATTCTGTTGTCATTCCGCCTCTTTCCGGTATAATCCGGTGCCATACTCATTTATTCCGTCTTATTCCTGTGTCATTCGGTTTTATTCCAGAGTCATTCCGCCTTGTTCTGGCACATTCCAGTTTATTCTGGTATATTCCGCTTTATTTGTGTGTCATTCCGGTGTCATTCCGCCTGATTCCGGCATATTCCGGTATATTCCGGTTTATTCCAGTATATTCCGTTCCATTCCTGTGTTTAGTAACGCCCTTGTCATGTATCAAGTTGACCACACCTAGTATACTATTGCTGGGTTAGTTTGTTCAGGCTTTTTTGTAGTTACTGCATAACTTGGATGGATCTCTCCAGCAGCAATCAGTAAAATCATCTATTCATCCTAAATTTAAACCAAAGTGCATCTTTACATGTCCTAGGCTGAACCGATGACCTTCCGAACATGCTCCACCACTGAACTTAATTGGAGACTTGTGGGAGGCCATTAAGGTGGCTGGAACCACCTGAGCCACCACGCACCGGTGGCTCAGTTGGTTGAGCACCGGGCTGTCACGCGGGAGGTCATGAGTTCAACTCCGGCCAGACCAACACTCAGGGTCTTTAAATAACTGAGGAAAAAGTGCTGCCTTTGTAATTACATCTGCAAATGGTTAGACTCTCTAGTCTTCTCGGATAAGGACGATAAGCCAGAGGTCCCGTCTCACAACCCTTCAATGTTCATAATCCTGTGGGACGTAAAAGAAACCGCACACTTGTCGCAAAGAGTAGGGCATGTAGTTCCCGGTTTTGTGGTCTGTCTTCTGTGGTGTCATGGTTGGGAGGGTAAAATGCTCGGAGAGGGCCGTAAGTTAGAAAACTGTAACGGGTTATTACGTCCCTCTTTAAATAAAGATAAAACAAACAAACAAACCAGTTTCACCGCTTTTAGATACCTTGTTATTAGATGAGTTACAACTACTATACTGTATCACATAACAGCAATGTTATGGTACCATATGAAACACCAATTATTACTTTATAACAAAATGTGCCCACTATTGTGACGTAATAGGTTACCATGGCAACATGAGAGCTCTCCAAAACACCCTACATTTAGTCTTTACTAGCTTGTATCTCAAAAATGAAGTCAGTAAACCCCATTTTTTATTGTAGAAAAGTAAGAAGCAATTAAAGATGGAATTGAATTTTTCTTAACTTTGTGAATAGTTCTACCTCGGATTGCTAATTGCTATTCTACAATTAAAAATGGGGGTCAGCAAGAGGTGCCCCCCCCCCCTAAAAGTAGTGATACTGGTTCCAGCCACCTTACGTGAAGATGATTCCTTGAAGGAGCCATACTGACATCTGCAAATCATCCGGCGTGAGGTAGAGTAAAATCTAGAAGTCACTCAGAATTAAAAGGGTTATATGGAACATAGTTTTTGCGGCAGTGGACTTATGTACTGTACATGTAGATGTTATTGTCAATCCATTCATCCCTGAAGCAACCCCCACTGATGAAAAAAATCATTTGGCATTTGAGTAAAATGCACAAGTCTCGCTATCAGAATTGAAAACATTTGGTTGAATTGAGGCACCTCATATGCATACACATGTGTAGTGCCATTGAGGAGTTTTTTTTTTTTTTGCCCTGTAGGTTAAGCTTGAATTGTCAGGGGGCTCACCATCTACTCCAAAAGTAAAGCAAAGAGGATTGTCCACTGGCAGGTGATTTTCATAGATGCATTGTACTGTCAACAATCCCATGTTATTTTCCTTTAATGGAACCTGTTCTAATGTAGGAAGGAATGTGGTTATACATGACCTGATTCTAGATTATTTTGCTGTCTTTTGCTGTCACTTCTTTGTTATCGTCCCTGTCATGTTCTGACAGAAGTTGCATTGTACCCAGTACATTATTAATTCATAATTATTAGTCTTACAGGTACACAATCCATTTGACAAAAATCTCAAGGATTTTTCCTTCAACTGAAGCCGCTCAAGTTTGTTGTGTTATTTTTTTCCAAAAATAATATCAAAATTATCATAATTTCTGGACTATTTGGCATTTCCTTTGGATGAGAAAAAGGCACCCAAAATTGGAGGATTTTGGTTTCATGGAGGCATAGAATGAGGCCTGCTGAATTGGGCTTCTGGAGCACTTACATGTAGCTGTCTATCAAATTTGGTGTCACTGTGGGTATTTTTTGCAGACCCAAGAAGAGTCCACAAGCTTCACCTTTACCCACACGACAATCACTTCGCTTGCAAAAGAAGGACCCTTCAGGTGTTGATTATCATGAACCGAAAAACCACACTTCATTGCAAACTGTTGATGAGCATGTAAGTGCCTCTATTGAAAATTTTTATTAAAAATGCATGATGGTGTCATCTAGCTAAATTGTGGAGCAGAACAACAAAGACTGAAGTTATCTTATTGCTAAATTCATCTCTTACCTTAGTGTTACCTGCAGCCTAAGGGGAATTTTTGACGTTTGTCTTGTTAAATGAGATTTTACTGCCCCATCAGTAAAATACGGTTAATGGAAGGTGACTGTACTAAAGGAGGCTATTCATGTCGCATTAGTTATATTCGTGTTCTTTGTAGTAGGTCCTTCAAGGTCATAAAATCAACATGGTCTCGTTGTCAAGTTTACAATGAGGACATAAAGACTCTTCCTAGATCTCAGTTTATAACGTACACCTGCATTGGCCAAATCTGTTAAGGCCTCATTCATAACTGTTAAAGAGCACGTGTAATGCCTACCTGCTCAAAGTAGAAGCTGTACAACTGGCTACTTTAATAGACAGAGTCTAGCTATAAAAGCCTCAGTTAGCCATCCAAGGTTCATTGGCAGTTTGTCTTCAAAAGTAAACCAACTAGCTGTTTGCATTTGTTAAAGTTTTTTCTCCTCTCTCCCTCCCTTTGGAGATGGGTTGGGTTTATTGCTTTGCCTTCATTAAAATTGGGTCACTCCTGCGATTTCATCATCTTTTCTATGTCCATGTATAGAGATTTGTAGTGCCTGTTTTAGCTGGATTTTCTGTCCTTGTCCAAACAGATGAGATGAGATCCTGATATTTTGAAGTTGCAGGTAGTACTGTATATCCAGGGGTTTTTCCACTTTGTTTTTTCAGCCACGGAAGGCTGGACCTTTGGAAATGATGCCCTGGAACAATGTTGATGAAGCGGATTCCCAAGACTTAATTGATGAATTAACAGTATTAGCGAACATGGTATGTGCAAATTTAAAATTCACCTTATGTTGTGTGGTCATTGTTGCTCTCTCAAAACACTTCCCATTCTTTCACACTGTGTTGATGGGTCGAGTTTCATCTGGCTACTATTATTTTAATACTGTATGTAGCATTCATTTGGTTGTTCCACTAAAAGTTCACTTGCACTGCAGTCTTTCCTATTGCTACAATGCTGACCAAAATGATTGTTTTGGGACACATCCACTTTTATTCATTTAATTGGAAGATTACATGTAATTCTATGGCACAGCTATTATGAACCTACAGGTACAATGTTGCAATCCCCATGCCTAAAACCTGGAATCCGGAATCAAAAATAAGAAATCTGGAATCCAATATAAGAACTTGAACCAAAGTCACTTGGTTTACACTAATTTGCGAAACGAAACAAAACAAAAGGATACAGATTGAAACAATCCTAAACATTCATTTAAGCTGACTCAGGCCTAAGGTTAGCTTTAATGCATGTTTAGGATTCTTTGTGTACTTCATTTCGTTTCACTTTGAAAATTAGTGTAAGCCATGGTTGTTCAAAGTTCTTATTATATCAGATTTTGGATTCTGTTTGAGGATTCGGTTTCCAGATTCCAGGTTTTAGGCAAACCCAGTAACCCAATTTTCACGAGTGTTTGACCTCATGAAAGACCCAACATTGTTCTGGGGATTGGGGGGTGCAGTGGTCAGTGGAACTGCACTTTTTTCTGAGAAAAGACCCAGGAGGGGACTCCCATATAAAAGGGGGAGGGATGCTCGTCAGAAACTTTTAATTAATCCCCAAAAGGAGACCAATCTGGGCGTGGGCGTTTTTTGATCCCTTAAGGAAATATACACTTCTATATTTCCTCATGCAACCCTAAAGGAGACCTTCACGGCTACATATGATGGGGTTTTTCCCAGAACATGCTAAGTGAGACCAAAATCTGAAATTTGCATCCCTCCCCTTTTTGTATGGGAGTCCCCCTTCCCCCCCCCTCCTGGGACAAATTTCCCAAATGTCTTGGCCAGGATTGTTCATTTACCCCCCTATCCTTCCCAGGGAATTTATCTCACTCATTTTCTCAACATCAAAAAAATCTACTTCAAAGGAAAACTTAAACTTGTTCCCTTGGAATTATTTTAATTATTTGTACTAATAACTGGTTATTATTATTTTTAAGCTACACAATGAAAATTTGAAATGCGAGGACATCAAGAGTAGCACTCTAGAGAGGTTAGTACAGTGTAGCTAGTTGGCCCTTTAATGGTTATTTATAATAATTATTGGCAGTGAGGACATCTCTCTGCCCATTGTATCTTCAGAATTAAAATTGAAAAGAACAATAAAATTATTTTATTGTTAACCCTTGCACCCCCTGAATGGGCTCTCATTGAAGAGTAAATTTGTCTGATGTTATTGGTGGTTTCAATAAGCCTGGCAGCTGATGAAAAGTGTCAGACACTTCACTCAGAGGTCTAGGTCAGCTGCTTTTTTCCCTAAACTGAAGTACACAAATGTAAGTGTAAGTAGGGATACAGTTAAGGCACAATGGCGAGAGCACTCGCCTCGCGTCAATGTGACCCAGGTTTGATAACCAGACTTGGCATCATTATTTGGGTTGAGTTTGTTGTCTCTGTACTGGGCTTCGAGAGGTTTTTCTCTGGGCACTCCAGTTTTCTCCTGTTCTCAAAAACCAACCTTTGATTTGATTTGATTTGATTTTTCAGTGTCCCCATGCAATTAGTGCCTCAGCGCTGAGTACACTTGACACTTAATAAATAAAGTTAATTTTAGTAGAGACAGAATCACTGGACTTTGCGACAAAATTTAATCCAACATTAGCCTCTGTTTTTCTTTCGCTTTTACAGCTACAAAGCCACTTTGCAAGGCCTTAAAATCAACGAGGATCATGTTGTTAAGCTTGTTCCAGATAGGATCTTTTCATTGACATTTCACCCAGCAAGATATAAAACCCTTTTGTTTGCTGGAGACAAATGGGGTAAACTAGGCATTTGGGATGTGGTAAGATATTATTACATGATGGTTTTAGAGGGACATGGTTTTTCCTAACCCTGGACATTTTTTTCAACACTTTCACCCCAAACTGACCCCCTTTGACAAGTAATAAATCTGGCTTAGACAGTGGATAATCTGTAAGTGTCACTGTTAAGGTGGAAGAGTTATTTAATAACTTCTCCTTCAGGTGGCTGGTTTGTCGGATGATAATGTCTGCGGCTGTCCAAAAAATGAAATTTTGAGAACAGTCTCTCATCAAAACATGCCAGCTCCCTAACCCTTTACTTTTCATATTTTGCAAAAACTGCTCATAGCACCTTTTTTGTGAACAGCATTAGTGAAGAGCCTTTTAATGTATCTATCACTTGATTCTACATGTATAAACAAGCTTGTTCTTCTTCAGTGTAAAATAAAAGTTGAAACTCTTGCTGGCTGTTTTCCGCTGGCTTTGTCTCTTCTTAGTGGAAATAATCAGAAGACAAGTATCAATACAGACAGCTTATTGCGTAAGGACTGCCATGTGATTTTACACATGACGTGAAGCAGCCAATAAAATTGCATGAAAATTAATGGGTGTGTCATAATATAATTATAAAGTATAATAATATTATAACCCATTAATACGTGTAAATGGTGAAATAGTAGTAACGTCTCAAGCAAAAAATGAGGTGTGGACTTGAATTTCTACTGTACGCAATAAGTGATTTAACTTTTAGTTAACGCCTGTGTCGCAAATAGGGGTTGGGTGCTCAAAGATTGGTACCAATGACCCAAACCCAGGTCGGTGGAACACCCCATAAGCCTACCCTACCCACAACGCAGCCACGAGCCCCGCCCACCATGCCAAAAGGATCTCCGGGTTGGACAACCTGGAGCAATGGAGGTTCGTGGCCACTCAGCCACAGGCCCCCAAGAGACCAGACCTGAGGCACCCAACTCCAGCTAAAAGCAACATCAATGCACTACCTGCTAAACCAACTGACTGGACACCTGGGTCAGAATGCCAATAGGTGTGCGTATATACCGTTGGTAAGCATCACTTGACCACCGGCCTTAAGTCTTGATGAGGTGATCCGGAACTCCCCGAGCTGCAGCTGTAGTGGCCGCACCAATCCGGAAGCTGTGACCCGAGTAAGAACCATGATATCCGGCTGAGTGTAAAATAGACTGCACCATGGATGACAGCCACTGCCGAGTTAAGGGACGACCGTCTGCAAAGCAAAACAGCGGCCCTGGAGATGGGCTCCGCAGAGCCAAGAAGTTACCAAGGGCTGCCACTGGGCAAATAATACTGTTACCACGGCCTACGTAGGTGACACAGCCAACGCAACTGGGGTCAGTCTTAGAGGACTTAATGTGGACTCTAAAACAAGTAGGATCCACCAACGTATCCACTTGTACGTCACTAACCACTAGATGGATACTGGAGTCAAATGAATAATTAGTGGTGAACTCGCCTGCACACAAGAAACCAAAAAACCCCAGGCAACATGCCCGCCAGAGCATGACATGGTCATGGAACTTCAAGTCTAAGGAATGCTGAATGATCTGAAGGAGATCAATCGTAATCGGGAGGTGAGTCGGGGGGACGAACCCTGTACACGCTTTATACCCCTCAATAAATGCTGCAGCTGTAGATAGTTGACCAGGGGATCAGGTAAACTATTCTCAATGTGAAGGGACCGCACTGCACTGAGGTATACCTTGATGGATGGGTGGTGAAGATTATCTGTCGACAGTGATGCAAAACGCATAAGTTACTGTTCATCGGCTGGCACAAGGGCCCCCTCTGGACTCAAGAGGCCCTTCGGATGGCAGAACTCGGCATAGCGACGCTGGGCGGATAAGTAAACCCGACGTGTAGATGGAGCAAGGCCCTGAGTGAGGAAAAAAATGGCATCTCGCTGTCAGGAGAGCTGGAGGAATTGGTGTTGGAGTTTCCGCGGCTTGTTGGGCCAGGTGCCGAAAGCACTGCAACTGGAAACGAGAGAGAGAATCCGCAACAAGGTTAGCTTTTCCACAAACTGATGACACTGTAAAAGAAAATAAATGGCGCACTGCCAACAATGCCAAGTAACGCAACAAAACCATTAAGTCTGCGTCTCTGGAGGTACCTGACGATAATACAGCCACCACTGACTCGTTATCACATAGGAATTCAACCCACAGCGAAGACCACTGAGAACCCCACAAATGAGCTGCCACAACAATCGGAAACAGTTCCTTGTAAGCAATAGATAGAGGTTGTTGTGAAGCCGACCACGCACCAAAAAACCACTGACTGTTGAAAATCGCTCCAAAGCCCAGGGAGCCTGCAACATCTGACGAGACTTGGAAGTCAGGGAGAGGGGCTCAAGCAGCCCTCAACAAGAAACTAAGACCATCCCAGCTCTGAAACAATTCCCGCCACCAAGTCAGGTCCAAATGAAACGCCCAGTTTAGCCGAATAGAGTGGTTGTCACGCCTGAATGTATATAACAAGTTAATCATCCGGCGGAGAAATGACCTCCCCTGAGGGGCAATCTTACAGACATGGTGGAGTTGACCAATAAGGGACTCTAACTAGCAACGTTTGCAGAAAGGCTTAGCTGACAATGTATCTAACAGAGCAATGATCCTACCCCTTCTCCACCGGCAGCCGGGCCTGTAGTGTCGTTGAGTCCAGCTCAATGCCAAGGATGGATAGGCATATAGTGGGGCCCTCCAGCTTACGTGGCTGAAGGGGGAGACCGAGGATGGAGCACAGCCGGATGCACGCCTGCAAGTTGTAGTGACAGACCAGAGAGGCTGGCGGACCCAATGTCAAAAATCACCCGAGTAATGACGAAGGAAATCAACCCCATAGCTATGAGTCAGTATCCATTCGACCATGTCTGCAATGGAGGTAAAGATGTATGGAGCCAAGCGTAGTCCAAAGGGAAGAGCCATGTCCATGTAATATTTATCATGCCACTTCATGCCCAAGAGGGAACGATCCTTCGGGTGGATGGCCACATTGCGGTAGGCGCTCGCCACATCGAACTTGGCCATAAGAGTTCCCCGGCCCCGAGCCATAATGCCATCGATAAAAGAATCAACAGTGACATACTGAACTGAAAATAAAGGCTTGTGGATGCCGTCGTTGACGCTGTGACCCTCGGGAGATGAGAGATCAAGAATCAAACGCCATTAACCAGGTTGATTGTGCTTCGGGATAACCCCAAAATGGCTGATGTGCAAATCTGGGAAAGGCAAGGTAGTAAACGGGCCTGCCACCCTCCCGCACGAGACCTCTGTCTCAAGGTAGGCATCTATGACTACTGAGTGAACAAGGGCAGAATACATGTTAGTGGAAGCTGAATGCAAGGAAACTGATGACGCCTCAAAACCAATGTGGAATTCCTCCCTAAGACCAGTAAGGACGTAGGAAGCTGCTGCCTGATCAGGGTAGTCATGCAACTCCGCTTGAAACTGGCACAACTACAATGGAGAGACTAAATGTACAAGGGTTAATAGAGAAAAAGAATGAACTTGAACAGGACCGCTGAGTGTACCACCTGTGCCTAGACACAACAAAGCCACTGAGCACGGCATGCCACGCTGTAGGTCAAGCAAATAAGAACAATACTATTTACACTATATACACAGGAAGTAAGAGGGAAATATTTCCGCTCAATAACTCCCCCATTTGGCAGGGGAGGGGCAACAAGACTGGGGTTGTGAAAGGGGCAGCTAACCTTGGGGTGATCCCCATCACATGAGCTGCAGACATGGTGGAAGCGGCATTCCCCAAATGGCCAACGGCAAAGCCCATTATTCCACGAGGTGCAGTAAGGGGTAAGAGAACTGTAGCCTCGACTAGTAGACGCCATTGTAGATGAAGAGCCGACCAACTGCTGATTGGGAGAGCGTGCTGGAGACGGCAGATAAAAATTTAATACAAGTCCAAGTTCATCTTGGCCCAGTCCGTTGCACCAGTTGCTGCCGCATCCCTATGAAAGGCCAGATCATATTCCAACCACGCCCGATTTGGAGAATGACGAGCCGTTTGGATTATCAACAGTTTGTATTTTGTGAGGTCTGGCCATCGATTAGGGTGAGCTGCACACATCACCACCTGATAAATTGTGAAAGCCTCCATCCAAATCAGAATATCCGAAATTTCCTCGTCCAAAAAGGTATGCGTTCCTGATCCACTGTGCAAAGGTTGGCCAACAATAAGTCCGCCAAGTTAACAAACTGACCACTGGTAATTTTAGAGACCAATTTGGCAGGGATTGGCGCATGTCCCGGGCCTACAACAAACGCTTTCTCAAGAGATGGTGGCATAAACGAACTCCCTAAGCCTGACGAAATGTTAGCATGAGCCGACATAACCGGAGAAGAGAATGAATCCACGAGACAGGCCAAGTTGGAGCCAGAGATGGCAGGCACGGGAGGGAAATTATGTAGAAACAGATGACGGTAACCTCAACGTACCTGATGATGCCGCCTAAGAGCCAGCCACAACCATTGCAGCACTGGAGCTAACACTCAAAACGGCCGGTGAAGTGCTTGATACAGGAATAGAGTTGTCCCGAATTGCCGCAATAATAGTGGGCAGTGAATTCCCGAGGGCTGTCGCTGATGCTATCTCATCAGAAAGCAAGGAGGATGTTCCCACCGTACCACCACCGACGCTGCAGACGATGAAGGGGAAGAAGTACAAGCGGTCGAGACGAACCCAGCCGCCAAGCTGTTGTTACTGTAGTTGAGCATGGAAGAACCATGACTGACTCACGTAGATCACGAAAAAACGAGCGACAGCACATGCCGAGGAGATCAGGAGAAGATACAAAAAACACTACACATCGAAGGAAAAGACGTCCCACCAACACGATCGCTATACGACAATAAGAAACAGCGCAAAAACTCGAAAAGAAATACTTGAAAGCACCCGAGCGCCAACACACCGAATGCTGAGCCAAGCAGAACCACAAGGACATGCGAAGGCGCATGCATAATATGCAAAAGAACCGCTGACCACTTGAACTACCAGAAGACGCCACGGAAAAGCCCCACATGCAAATAACACGCACAAAAAAACACTACAGGCACAACCCCAAAATACTGGTTAACCCTAACGCTAACGCCACCCAACGCAACACCACTCCATGCCACGCCAGACAAACTGTGCAACTTGCTCCTGGTCATTAACTAAGTTAAATTGCATTTAACCCCATGTAAACCTATATTCAATGCGGATTAATTGCATGAAAAGCTTTGAAATTACATCATTCTCTTATTAATTTTTTGGTTATTTGGAATATCAATCCTTTCTTTCAGTCAGGAAAAAATTTCTTTAAGGGAAGATTGGATCAGTTTTGGTCCAGTTGTAACAAGCTGAGAACTTTACATATTAATTTTTCACTCTTACCTGGCTGTAAGGCAAAGGGTAGGAGTTAGTTTTTGTATTTTAGTGGGAATGTCATCATCTATTTATTAATTCAGTATGCTTTGGTGTTAGGTAAACCTGTCTGTGACACTATTGAAAATTTATGTGAAGCCAGCTTTGGTTGTTGAAATAGTGACTGTCTTTAATTTTGATGTCTTTAACTCCCTCTACCCACACCCAGAATGGTCAAATTGAGTGCTACACAGGTATCATAATTATTGACTTGCACAAAGTGTCTAATATCAGACCATTATTTTGATTGGCTGAATGTTCAGTACATAAATAATTTTAGTATATACTAAAACAGTGGATAGCGGTGAACGCGGGCGCTGATTGGCTCCTCAAACTCTGAATATCCTGTGCTATTTACCTCCGAGCAACTCGGAAAAAGATGGCGTCCTGATTTGCATCCGTGACAAGTGAAGAAAACATCCAAATTAATTTTTTTTATTTTTTTATTATCTCACTGTTTTAGTATATACTAAAACAACTATTCACCTCATTGTTGGTGGCTAGCATTGGATATCCACTGCTAGCCACCTCCACTTCAGTGAATAGTTGTTAAATATTTATGATGCTGTTAAGGTTGAAGGCTGATCACCTTTTTTTTCACTTGGTGAAGTGAATTAAGGGTTCAGTCCAATCCCTTCCAAAGAGCAAAACAGGGGTTGCAACCAAGCTTTAACCAGGTGTTGCTGTTTTAGGGTTCGGCAAAAGGTGAAGATGGTGTGTACCTTTACGAACCACACTCTCGTCCAATCAACTGCATGTCATTTGACCCAAGCAACTGTGGAAAGCTATATACAGCAAGTTATGATGGAACAATGAGGTGCTGTGATGTTGCCTCTGGCATTTTCCAGGAGGTACAGTACAGTAAACTCTCTTGAAATTAAAATTGTTTCCTTACCAGTATTAAATTCCAATAATTATTAAGTCTCTGCAGTTCTGCAAGGAATTATTGGACAAGGACATGAAACATTTTTGCTCATATCCCCGGTTTGTTTCTAATACTAAATTGTCAACTACACTCTCTGCTTTCAGTAATTACCCACAGCTGATCAAAAGGGTTGGCAACTTCACTCAGAGAAGTCAGCTACTTTTTCCTTAATTAAATTGAAGCCATTAAAGGCAGATTCTTTCAAACTTAAGATTAAAATTCATTTTGACAATGACAACAGTTGGGTACTCTACTCAAACCAGCCATCAAGACTGGTAATTTTATAACTAAAAGAAATATTTTTATCAGTAAGAAAAATTTGATCTGTTTGGATCTCGCAGCTGAAAACTGAATTGCTGGAAAGTTTTAAGGAATGATTTATTCAGCTCTGTTCTTTGAACATAATTATTATAGGGCATGTAGGTGTTCAAGGGTTTTTTGCTTTTATGCTCCCCTTAATTATTTTTTATTAATGTTGTAGACATACATGTATAAAATATGTGTTGGTTAACACTTAATTTATTATAATTATGTTAGCTTATGTAAACACATAGCTGTTGGATTACAGCATTTCAGAAACCTTTTGAAAGCACCACTAGTTACCACTGCAAGCAAAAGAGGCACCTTTACAAAAACTGCCTCCTATCACAAACATCATGTAGATTTTAACTGCCAGTTGGAGGCAATCTTCAAACAGCCCTGTATACTTTTCCACATTAGTTCTCAAGGGAAAAAGGATTATTTATACTCAGTCTGGTATTTCATACCAGCTTTTGAAATACTGTCATCATTTGATTGTATTTTTCACAAATTGCAAATGTGAAAGTCAAAAATCACTTTATTATTATAATCTTTAGGTTTATACTTTTGACGATGATGACTCCACCCGGTTTATGTACTTTGCCTTTGGTTCTCCCAGCACAGACACCATATTAGCTGCAACTGATACTGGATACGTGTTAGTGCTTGACACAAGAACAAATGGGTAAGAGGTGACAGGATGAAAGTTATTGAAACATTAATGGACTTTGCCCTTTGCTATACTGTATGCCACTGCAATGGAAGCAGGGGTGGCTTAGTCTTAGGGGCATCCTAGGGCATTTGAGGTGTGAATGGGTTAAAGTCCTGAATAAGTCTTGGAGGCAAAGTGAGGTGAGATAAGTTAAGATGAGGTGAGGTAATGAAAACTAGAAAGAAGCAAAAACCTAGAATTACAACAAAAAGCGAAATCCTACGTATATGCTGGCACAAACATAGCTAAAGGATTGATTAATTTACAACAACGTGAACTTACATCTGTGTCCTTTAACGTTAAGAAGCACCTTGTTGTTCCTTAAAGCCGTTAGAAAGTACCGTAAGTAAATAAACCATAATGAAAGCATAATTATAAGGTCTAAAACTAAAGTTTACTTGAATTCATGGAAAACAAGGGATCAAAACTGCTTGAAAAAGCGTGCAAAAGCAAAATACGCTTCTACAAATCTGGGACCCACAATAGCTAGGGTCCGGATTACTACCATGTTCACAGTTTAATACGCTGTAACACAAATGGTCGACGAAAAAATCTCAAAAAGGTCACCCATGAAACCACAGGACACCCAGGATTATGAACTTCTGATCAACTCCTTTTTACACCTCAGGTCAGCTAGAGAGTCTTTTAGAAGATTAGTAGGACTTTATTTTCTTTTGTGCAAGGAGAGGAATAGGGGGAGGAGTTTTTAAACTTACAAGTAACAAAAGTGATACTGCTGTAAATCCATGGACTACCTTATGGGAGGTCTTGGGTCGAACCTCTGCTGGACCAACTCAGAATAATTCAACCCCTTTTTCATAATGTTCTTTCCCTCTCAAGGGAAAAGAACAGTAAATCATGATCGCTTGTTCTCCTTGTTGATATCATTTGTTGGGCCTATCAAGCTTGACGCAGTGTTCTTGGCTTCTTTTCAGCAAAATGAGCCTGGCAGAGCAAAGTTATGACCTTCATAATAAAACTATCAAGTGCATCGATGTCCATCCATTAAATAAAAACCTGTTTCTTACCTCCTCGAATGATGGGTAAGCAGCTAACACAAGAAAATTTGCAATCTTTATTGCCGTAATGACAAGTGCGTAGCAAGGGGGGGGTCCTGGGGTGCCCGTGACCCCCCCATTGTAAGCCTTTTTTTATGCAAACAACCTACAATATTCAGGTTGCGAAAACGGGAGTACCCTCTGTTTGACAGTGTGCCCCCCCATTGAAAAATCCTGGCTACACCCATGATAATGTTTAACATTGTTTTGTTCAACTCTTGAGTACATGAATGTACATGTAACCACACCAAATATCTCTGAACTAGCTCTTTCAATTTTAGGGTTGTTGCTTTCTGGGACGTGAGAAATTTAAAAAACATGCATTCAAGTGTCGGTGTTTTACAGCGGGGCCGTGCTGTGACATCTGCTTATTTCTCACCACTGACTGGCAGTCAAGTGTTGGTTACCTCAATGGATGATTTTGTCAGGTGAGTCCCATGGCATAAATTCTGCTATTTTTTCCCTCCTTAATAATATAACTTTATTTTTACACAGTGTTGGACACACTAACACTTGCCTGATTGCCTGGGGCAAGCAAAATATATCTGTGGGTAAGTACAACAAGTCTAAGACTTGCACGATCGGGCAATCAGAATTTTTGTCAACCAATATTTTGCAGAACGATTTGATTTGCAATGAAGAAAGTCGCTAGTAATATGACGTAGTCACCACAAACACAATAAAAAAATAACAACATTACATCTCTTTGCTGTCATTTATTTTCTGTTGAAAGTATGTTGGTACAAACCTCGAAACAGATTGGAAGAAGGAACATGTTCATAGCCACATCTTTATCCATGCGCAAAAAATGTCCAATGGAACCCAGTTTTCGCACGGCCAAATACGCTATCGAACAAGCACATAAAAAAATTTTATCTTTTGTCATGCAATTTTAACCAGCTTTGAGTAAAGAACATGGCATTTAATTCAAAGCCAGCTTAATTGCAAAGAGATACATGTATACAATCATGTAGTCAAGGAATCTCCCTTGATCTCTTATGGAAAAGGAAAATCGTTTGAATGTATGCTTTTCAAAGCAAAAGTGTGAAGGCTACTTGAACACTATAGACACTGCAGGAGTCCCTTTGGTCTGTCGAACCCAATTTACACAAATTTTACTCAAAATTGACATTTTTACAAGCCTCCTTTGAGTTTTAATGACCCACACATCTTCAGAAGGTGGGCACCCAAAAAAACAAAACTGCATGGTTGCCCACAGGGAAAATTAGTAAGAAAGTACATGTAAGTGTCAAACACTGAATTATATTGGTTCCTGAGGAGAGGGGAAAGCTGGAGTACCCAGAGAAAATTTAAACCTCTTGGAGCAGAGTAGAGAACCAACAAACTCAACCCACATGTGAAGCTGGATCTGGGAATCGAAACCTGGGCCACATTGGTGGGAGGCGACTGCTCTCACCACTGATCCATCCCTGCTCCTTGATTGTGTCAACAAGAACAGTTTTACCAGACATTACAAAAACTGTTGGAAACCACCAAGTGTGGATCCTTAATTGCCTCTCATTGAACAGCATCTCTGTCGATTTAAAAGGTGTCCTTCATTTTTCAAGGAAGCAGGGATGGTGCAGTGATGAGAGCACTAGCTTCTCAGCGTTACAATGTGAGTTGAGTTTGTTGGTTCTCTACTCTACCTCATGAGGTTTTTCTCCAGGTACTCTGGTTTTCCCCATTTCTCAAAAACCAACCTACATTTGAATTTGATGAGTTGATTTGATTAGTGCCCTAGCACTAAATATACTTGACACTTAAATCAAGTTAATCATTATCATTATTATTATTATTATTATTATTATTATTATTATTATTATTATTATTATTATTATTATTATTATTATTATTATTAATTAAGAAAGTTGTGATTGTGGCGTTGGTGGTAAGTTGTTTCAGTGTGTTGTCGGGTCAGTTGGAAGTATTTATGAAAGATCTTGGGATTGCTGATAGCATTAAAGAAATTCCTTTGTATGTAACTTGCCCCTAAAGTCTCACCCAATTAATAATTTTTGCTAAAATCTATTTGGGGAATTAAGGGGCAGCTGGCTGTATTGTTGGCACGAGAGACAAATTAACAAGTGTCTTCGCCGCGTGGAGAATGGGGAGGGGCGCAGTGTATTTCACAGCACCCCTACACAGGCTAGGAAATTGAAGGTGCAGCCTCATAGTTGAAGGAACTACAGACGTTAAATAAAGTGACTTTACAATTTATGTATGATTCTCAGATCTCTTAGTTAATTTTGAGTGAAATGTTTCCAGGAACTTTCTGATCACAACAACACTTGAACCACTGATTTTAAAAAAACCACATAGCTGAGCTAAATGTGTTCACATTTTGTGCGAGAAAGGTCGACCAACAATATTTGATTGTGAGTTATGGTTGTAATGCATGAGTTTCCTGTCACAAAAGTTACCGTTTACGTTATCAGGTAAAAAACTTCAATGTAATTTATACTATTTGCTTAGCTTTTCAAAATACACCCATACTTGGTCTCATCAAGAAAATAGGAATAGGATTCTTTATTTGGCAAATGCTAATAAGTTGCTTTGTGGTGACGTTTTGTTTTGTTTTTTTTTTTTCCTCAGCATAAACCAAGTTGACTCCTCTGGAAAGGTCTCATCCACTCCCAAATGCTGCTTTAGGTAAATTGTTCAGAGTTTTATTTAAGGATAAGATACCATTCAACAAGCACTGACCGGCCATCTTACTATCGAGGTAGAGGCCATGGGTTCAACTCCGGTCGCACCAAACTCTTAGTAGGGGGGAGGGGTGGGGGTCCGTAAGTAATTGAGAAGCTGCAGTTGTAATCATAATTATTATCTAGAAAGGGTTGGACTTCCAAGTCTCAGTTAAGGACTATAAGGTATAGGCTCCATCTCACGACCATTGGTCATTTATTGGTAAGACATCAAAGAATCCACTCGCTATTCACAAAGAGTAAGGCACGGATTTCGCATTGTTAAAGTCTGGCAAATGTTGCCATATCGACCTGGCATCTCAAAGTGCTCATGGTGTGTAAGGTCACGTTTGGGAGCCGCCAATACGGCTGTACAACCATAAGCCAAAGGGAGTTTGCCGAGTGCTGAAGTTCTAGACATACGTGTACATACATCTGCAGATTTACAGCTGTTTTTTCAGTTGCAAACCGTAGTTCTCCTTGCAAGTCTGTAATTAATTGGATGGTCTTTTGGATAAATGGCACGCAGCCTTTGGTCGAAAGTTACCAAGCCTGTCTATGAATCGCACTGTACATGCATGTTTGTTTGTTGCGTTGTGTACTTTTCGTTGTTTGACTACATTACTCTACTCCTAACCAACTTACCCGTAGAATGGCCAGAGTGAACGCCAAAAAGGCGTCTTGTTCCAATTGATTACCACAAGACTGCTGACTTGTTTTGGCCAATTCACTGAATTCACAATCGTAGAATTTTGCAACTTAAATGGATTTTTTTGAAGTTTAATCTTTTTTTCTCACTTTCCAGGCATTGCAATCAAACTGGCCGGTGGTTGACAAATTTCCGCGCAACATGGGATCCAAAATTTGATTCCTACGCTGTTGTTGGAAGTATGAGATACCCAAGACAGGTAACAAATCGAACTAGTTGGTGGAAAGGAGTTCGAAATATCGCTTACTATCCTAATCGTGGTCGGTACTGTCTGAAACGCCCACGAATTTTCCAATGCGATATATAACTGGCAAAAAGGGAGCCAAGAGATAACGAGAACGACGGAAGCAAGATATTCATTTTGATCTTCGTAAGCGCATTGTGTGTGAGAGAGAAAGAGAGAGTGTGTGTGTATGTAATGGGATGTCTGGTTTCGCCACTGAAACGGTGGTCGTTTCGCCCAGGATAATTTTGGCCAACGTCGAGTTTTAAGAAGGATCGATTTAGAAAACGTATTAAGAATAAAAAGTAACAACACTATCCGACGTTTCGGAGTCAGACATGACCCCATTATCAAGGTTAAACTGTACTGGAAATTTCGCAATTTAAATATAACGGGCGTTAGGTCAAAACAAAGACATGCATAAATGGAAATTAAACGATAGTTGAGTTAGTTCGCGGTGTTTGAGATGACTTTCAATCTTACGATTAATAAACAAAGGTAATACAATACGGACGGTTTTCCCTCGCTACGTGAGCGTCAACCATCACTAAATAAGCAGTCAGATTCCATTCGTGCTAAAGTTTTTGTTTGACCTTCGCCTTTTGTATTCTAGCAAAAATTGTAAATATCTTAGTGTCAACTATCGTTTAATTTCCATTTATGCATGTCTTTGTTTTGACCTAACGCCCGTTATATTTAAATTGCGAATTTTCCAGTACAGTTTAACCTTAATAATGGGGTCATGTCTGACTCCAAAACGTCGGATAGTGTTGTTACTTTTTAACGTCGAGTTTGTTAGAGGAATAAAGTCAAGCAGCTTTTATGTTTGTTTCTGGCTAGTTTTATGGATTTGGTTGAAGTAAGGACCAGATCTAAGCCCAGATTAAGGGGTTATGGTTAGGTCAGGGCTAAAACTGGATGTAAGAAGACTGACCGCGGATGTTAGCGGAACTACCACATACTGGGGCGGAAAGACCGAAAACCGAATGGTTCACAAGCCGTTATAGGAGCTACTGTTCGTATGGACCCCTTTCAGTGAATTCCCAATCTGGAGGACAAAGCAATAAGATTGTTTTGCATTTGAAAGGTTTGTTTTTCCCCGGGGACAGAACAACTATTGGTTTGTCCTCCAGAGTGGGAATTAGATTGTAAACTCACACTTTCCAAGTCGAGCGACTTGGAGCATAGTTAATGGTTTTGAAGCTCGGCAAACATCAAAGGAGCAAGCAAAGATGCTAAAATTTAAGTTGGAAAGTCCACGACCGTGCACAATCTTTTGTTTTGCGCTCATACACTATTCACGAATTACGTAACCAACACGTTTCTATTGCTTAGTTCCTCAGTACGGAGTAAACAACTATTGTGTTTTGTGCACGGTCAAGGCCAAAAAAGAGAACAAAAACCTAAAACAAAGAAATTTGTCGGGTTTCATAACCATTCCCCTCAATTAACTATGCTTGGAGTAATCGCAAAAATATTACTGTAACGGGAAATAATATTTTTAGAGAACGTTCTCGTAGCCGTCGTCGTCGTCGTCCTTGCTTAAAGTCTCCACTGTCCATTATCTTTGTAGCACATGTTCTTAGCTCCTCTCTTGCTTTTTTTTCAGATCGATATTTTCTCTTCGGAGATAAAAAGTAGCGCTCTGATGCATCTTACACACGAGAACCTGAGCTCGATCAATTCTATAACTGTCTTCCATCCTTCGGTAAACAAGCTTGCCGGGGGAAATTCAAGTGGTAAAGTTTTCTTGTGGACGGAGTGATGCTGCGTTGGATAGGAATTAATTGAGAGCACAGAAGCGACTTTACTACAGAATAAAATAAACATCGTGCATTGGTAATATTGCCGTGGCAGCTGTGTTGGGATTCGACTTGTACGATTTTTCGCATCACTAGAAGTATGAAAAGGAGCCAATATAATGTCGGCAATGGCAGCTGCGAACTTGAATGTTATGCATGTACAAAGAACAAATCCGATTACTGTTATCGGAATTTCTTGAACTTACAATGAAATTGGAATAACAGACAGCTATCATAAGTTAGCTTACAATATTACGATGTGTTCACTGAATGAAGGTTACCCTTTTTATCATTTTTCATGTTTGTTTTAACTCGTTCTCTGTGACGGGCCAGGTTTGAATTTCTTGGTCGAAGTTTATCCATTTTAGGCAGGGAATCACTAGAGTCAAAGTTAACCTTCTCCCTGATTATATGTTTAGCTCAGTAGCACTATTGTGTTCGGAAAGTATAGTAATCTCGAAGCAATAACATGAATAATCCATAAATTAATAAAGATCACCCTTTTTAAAATAATTTTTCGTGATTGCTTTATTTCTTTTAAACTCGACATCTCCCCTGACTGAAAGTGCCTTTCACAAATCTTCATCAAAACGTATCCTTCTTTAGCGCAGACAATCACCAGAAAAGCTAATGTGGACGTTTTTTTTATGGAACGAGCAAACCAACTGGATTGCTGAGCATGCCTCCTCCCCCTCACCGAAAAAGGCAGCTACGACAGTGAGCAATTTGGACTCAAGAGCTCTAGTCCTTTTCTTTGCGCGTTACTGACAGCGCACATTTCAAGGACTTTTAAGCCAATTACACTTGTAAGATTCTTTACGCGTAATGACCAAGTAAATTCAGTTTATTATGATGTACTTCAATGAAAAAATAGTCGCCGGATGTGGCTGGTCTCGAAGACCGTCTTGAGTCATTTCGGAGTGGCCTCCAGTAGCTGTGAAGATTTTTCTTGTCCAAGTGTCATTCATCCGTGTAATGTTTGAGTGAGAGTCTCGGTACAATGTTCATGGCAAGAAGTTCTTGGAAGAGAAGTTTGCAAGCGTACGGTATCTTTAATGTTGAAATATTGTGGGACGATGAACAGTAGTGGCACCTGAAATGTATTAAAAAGATGGGGAAGATCAATATCCAGCTTTGAAACGGTTTTTCAACTGATGGTTTGCATCTGATGTCATTGCGTCCATGTTGCTGTTCAGAACAATGCAGGAAAATGTCTTATGAGAATTTGACTCTTATTATGCAAAACTTGTGGGGCCAATCTATAGGTCACTATTGAAAGATCTAATATTCAGCTTGATAGTGAGGAAGTGAGGACAAAAACAATAGAAACACGTTGGAATGAATGCGAAAATTATTTACATATCTTCCACTTTCCTTTGTCTTTGTCCTCACTGCCTCACTATCAAGCTGAATTTTAATTTATCGAAAAAGGCCTATTGTTTTGTACACTAACATGGCCGTCTCATCACGTGATTGCAAACCAAGAATTGAGCGCTTGGAAACGAACTGATAGTCATCATTTTGACCAATCACAAAGCACGCAGACGAAATCAGGTACATTGAAGCTACAAACTTGCTGCAATCTCGTCCTTGGGAACAAGTTACGATTGGTGATGCTTTTGTTTTCAATGGCCGGAAAGGGCAAGGTTAGAATCCGATACCAAACAAATCTAACCCTAAAGCTGAGACTGGCGACAAAGAGGTCAAATGTTAAATATAACGTCCTTTTTGCTGGTTTTCAAAGAAAACAAAAGAAAACGTTTGCATAATAATAGTGTTCAATTCCCGGATGATTGGGTTGGGGCACCAACATGCCCGCCGTTTCTTTGTTTAGAGGCACAAACATGGCGGCCGTGACGTCATGTGAAAACCGAGAATTAACTGTAGCAAGTCACTTTGAGATCATTTGCAAAACTATCACTTTAAAAAGTACGCTTTCCATGCGTTTCATTTTTGGACCCTCTTTTCCAAAGTGAATCAGAGGCAAATCGTTGTGAAGTTGCACCCAATTCAAACCCTTTGGGAACAAAACGTTTTGCCCCAGGTATTTCCAAATCACTTAAATGTGAATGCTACATGATTTCAGTTGATTTGCAGTCTCCCCAATTAGCAGAGCACTCGTGCTCGGCTGAATGACCATGAGATATTATTATTATTATCATTATTATTATTATTATTATTATGCAAATACAATACACAAAGAATCTTAATCCCGGGAGATTTGAATTGGGTACAACATTCAGCTAGCCGATTTGATCTATTGATGTTAGTCTACATTTAAAACTTGCGTTGCACTTGACATCGCTATAAAAGTCTGGTAACTGAACGACAAGCCTGCTCACCATCCAGAGTATCCCATCAGGCCACACTCGCTGCACACATCAACCTCAAACGCGTCACTGGAAATCATCAGTCTTTCGAGAAGGAGCATGCTGGGCAAACAAGCGAAAGGACATCAGCATGGAAAAGCGACAAAGGTAAAACCAATCGTTAATGGTGGAATTTCCATCCAGTTAAAAAAGACCGGGCGTTGATGCAAAAATACGACAATAGGCTGCGTGAAATATGGGTTTTTGTCAATGGGATTCAAAAGTTGACAGTCTTATGCCACAAAATAAATAAGAAAGAAATAGCACTATTGCTGTTAACGGTGTAAAGCGCCAGTGAAAAGGCTCCATGGGCGGAGCAACTGACCGGTGTTACTGGGGTCGTAGGTTCGAATCCTGTCGAGGACTCTGATTTTTCGCCCGTTGCCGAGCAATTAGCTTGTCAAATGGATAAGAGTTTTAGAGGGCTCACAAGGTTTTGGGCAATAAGATCAGCTCAAAGGATAACGAGCGATAACTAAATGTGAAATACTATTGTCTGCCGTCGATGAAGGCAAAATGAAGTTAAACACTTACAAAACAACAAAGCGTCGACCTCTATCTACCCTCACCTGGCACCATAGGCTATCAAACAGTCACGCTCCATTTCGCCGAGTCGCAAACCACCGTCCCTGCGGAAAGTAGGAAAAACACGCTTAAAACAATCAATATGACTTGTCACATAACTATTCCTTTAAACAAGCTGGTGCTGACACAAGGACAACTAGTCTATCGATAACAGAGCTTGATCGAGGTAACGTAGTTCATTCAGTTCTTCGAGCTCATTATTGGCGAACTTCAGAATCGACTTGACGGCTTAACAGCGGCATGCCCAGTACCCCTTTGGAGGTGGGGAGGTGAGGAGAAGAATGTAGAAAAGATTCAAGGAGTGGGATTGGTCACTGTCGTAATTAATTTCCTCTCCGATCTGAGTTACAACCATAATTTGTAGTATCGATTGACCAACAGCCTGAGAATTTGACTGTTTTGGACACGAGCGCATAGTCCCATCTTGTCTTTGGAGGTAGTGATTTCTGGTTCTGGTGAGACTCCAGCACTTGGCTAAGTAGCCTGACGTCTGGCTGTTATTGTGGTCTCATTCACACAGAAGCCCTTCGAGCTAATCCTGCCAAGCCGACCACATGCTGGAAAGGTCAGACCACAACACCGGGAACTCCAAGCCCTACTCTTTTCGAATAGTATGTGGGATCTTTAACGTCCCACAGACTTAATAAACAAGGGCTGTTAGACGGGATCTCTAGGGTGTGATTCTGATTCTTTCAGAAAAGGCAAAAACTAATAACCTCTGGGCAATTCGAAAATAGGGGCAGGCAGACGTGAACGGGGATCCATATTTCTGACGGATGGCAATCACTGTTCAAATTTTTGAGCGCGCAGATGATTTTGAATTCTATGGTTCATTCTAATTCTTGGCGCTGAACCGCAATGTACGACAAGTTGTGAGGAAAGTGGCGAATGTGACATTTATGATGTTACCTTGAACGACCTTCCGTAGGTTGGCGTGTCAACACAGCCCGAGGACCCTGAAAAAGGAACCAGACCGACGTCAACGATGGAAATTCCTTGAAGCCTTGGCCTCAATAAAATTGAAATTTGAACGAATTTTGCTGAAGATATTCGCTTTGACGTTTCTCTCTTCAGTGAGTCACAAAGCTCTCATTTTCAAGGAAGTGGGTGAACCTCTACGCATTAGACTTCACTCCCTTGAGAATATCTCAAGTTTCAACGCCTTCCATACTACAACTAAAGGATCGTTTACACGTACGACTCAATCATAAGCATAAGCAGCATACGCAGGCGCATTAACTTGCTGTTAATTAGTGTCTTTTGTTCTAACGAAAGCTACCAATTATCAAAAGGCTACTGCGTCGGATTATGTTGCTTGTAATTATGCTTGCGTCGTACGTGTAAACTAGCCTTAAAGAATGCGAAGATCGAGGAAGTAAAAATTCACTGACCTTAGCACGGGCATGCATCTTGTCCAGAACCATATGTTTTAGCTTTTGATAATAAATTGGGCCAAAGTATATGTAAGCTGACAATGGTTCCCTTCAAAAGAAACAAAAAGAAACATGCCCTGTTATTGACAATGTCTACAAAAAGCTCTGCAAAAGAGCAAAGTTATGGCGTAGTCTTGTGTACTGAAGACGATTGTGTAGAGATAGTTCTCGTGACGTCATCCATTGTTATGCCAACCAGAACCTAATTGACTGTTGAAACAACGACTTCTTTTGTTCCGTGGTTGGCAAATTTGGATATCAAAAGAAATGTGACGTCAATGTTTGAAAACAAGAAATATCGATGAGGTTTCAGCATAGGTGGTTTGCAACCAATCTCTTGAGACACGAATAACAATGATGTAATGTACAATTGCTGGTGGACGAACAAAAGAAGCTAATGAGAGATCTTTTGTTTTCGTCCACCAACATGGCGGCGATGACGTCACGTGAAAATTATCCATTTAGAGAGATCCTCCACTCCTCCTAAACGATGAGTGTGAATAAAGTGCAACGTTGATAAGATTAAGACAGGTAAATTCGGTCTAACGAGTTGCTCAAAGTCGAATGGCCACCTTGAAAATATTAAATGGTTGACGTTTCGATCGAGTTTTAGAGTCAAATTTTCCGGCGCCGCCATCTTGAATAATTGCCATGTGTTACAGTTGCTGATTTGTTCTGCAACAAAGAGCTTTTCATTTATGTTACAGGGCATTCATTACACCCCTCAATCGCCTGGTAAATTTAACAATAAAAATAAACGATTATGAAATTTATATTTCTATTACACTTATCAAACAAATTTGATTGTAAACAATATTTCCTGTGGTGTTAAAGTCAATTTTCGATGGAGCGCAGGTTCCCTTGAAGTTTCCACTTCTAGTCATGCGCAGCTGACACCTACCCGGTGATACCCGAGGTTACAAACTCTTTCCCGGCGTAATTGAAGCCTTTTTCAATAAGAGCATTGCACACATCCTCCACCTTGTCACCTCCAAATGCTACAAGAATAGGAAAAGACGATATTTTTAGTTTTCCGGATAATAAGTATAGTAGGGAAAAAATGCAACTGAGGTCTCGGAGCTGGGCCCATACAGCAACGGTCATTCTCTTTCACAACTACTCACTGAAATGGAGGTGAATAGTTGTTTTAGTATATACTAAAACAGTGAGATAATATACAGCACAAAAAATTAATTTGGATGTTTTCTTCACTTGTCACGGATGCAAATCGGGACGCCATTTTTTCCCGAGTTGCTCGGAGGTAAATAGCACAGGATATCCGGAGTTTGACGAGCCAATCAGCGCGCGAGTTCAACGCTATCCACTGTTTTACTATATACTAATTGCGGATATTTACCGAGCCACGAAGCGGCGACATAAATCGCCTCCACTAGCCACCGACACTGAGGTGAATAGTTGTTTTAGCATATTGTAAAATAGTGAGATAATATATCAGAGAAAGGTGATTTTAACTCTTATTCCCGCAACGATTACAATCTTTTCGGGCGCAAATCCCGCGCGAGTTGCTCGGAGGTGAATAGCAAAGGGATATTTGGAGTTTGAGTAGCCAATCAGAGCGATCGTTCCACTGTTCTAGTATATACTAATAATCATTATCCGCGCGACAATTCCCCACCCTGAGGTCGCAACAAAGGTAGAATTCACCTCACAATGCCTGGAGCTTTTAACCATTCATAAAATATCGACTCTTCACTGTTATACATTTAGCGGTCTCTTTCTATCGCACATTTACAGTTGAAGGATCTTTTACCTCTGATTGGACACAATGGTCTCCAAATAAGGAAATGGCGATTTTAAGCGAGCAGAACGGCAACGGCAACGAAAACGTCACTTCAAAAATATCACTTCATGCTATATATAGAGGATATTACATGGCCGCGCGGGGATACGAATTTTACCTTCGAGTGCGAAGCCGCAATGTAATGTTCTGTTTATTATATAGATATTGATGAAATGTCTAGATTTAAAACAACTTGTTTTACTCATTTTCGAAATGATGAAAAAGTGGTGACCAACCGCTAAAACACACATGTTGTGTAACATGAAACAAGATATGAAAGTTATAAAAAACAAATCATGATAATGTAACATTTGCATGTTAACATGTTAATGTAGTGGGGAAGAATTATATTAAAGCACAAAAGTATCTTATAATGAAGAGGAAGCTCGCGTTTTATTGGCTAATCGTGTTCCTTGCCATGACGACACCTATATTCCCACATGTGAAAGATAAAAATGATATGCTCACTGCGCGCGGTGAAGATATGATTTTTCAGTAAAAGGAGAAATCCTGGTATTTCATCAGTATCTATATAATAAAAAGAATTTCGTCATTCCATCTCCACCACATCGTTCAATATTGACGGCGAAACACCCTATCACTGGATGGGCACGAACGCTTTTGAAGTAAAGATGGAGAATGGAAAATTTACTCTTGTACATTCACGTTGTTGTCACAACCTTAAATTTGTCTTTTAACGCTGTTTTTTTTTAAGTACAGCAAAAAATGTACTAAAATGCGTGACGTATACGTGCAGCGCGATCATTTTAGATATTGAACCAATGATATTGTGTTTGGCGTTGCCAAAGCCCTTGTCATTTGTTGCGATGCCCTTCCTGAGAACAATGAAACACTAGAATCTAGAGGAAAAACTCGAAAAAAATCTGCTGCAGAGACAACTAGTATATCATACGGTTTTCGATTTTAGCTCACCAGTTCCATATCCGAAATGTCCGTTCAAGACACCTGCCTTTCCAGCCATCAGTTCGATAAGCTTTCCGACCGTCATCCGAGACGGAAATCCATGAGGATTCATTATCTGTCAAGGCAAAAAAACCGTACTTGTCAAATGGTTTCAAAATAATGAAAAGAATGCTCCACAAAAGTAAAAAAAAAAATTGAAAACAACCGCCAACTGAATTGATACTTACAATGTCAGGACAAATACCCTGCAATGCACAAAAATAAGAATCATCAAACAAAGAAGACTTTTAAAAATGATAGGTCATGATGCAAGTAACACGATTAAGATGGCCTTACCAGATCCGAAAATGGCATGTCTTCCTGGTTCACGATTAAGCCGCATACACTAAAGGGAATAAATCAAAAGACAAGACAATTGTCATACAACTTATTAAGAGAGTTCTTCAGGAAAGTGCCAAAATACCATGACCAAAGTAATTCGTTTTGCCAATAACAAAAGACGAAGACGTTCAAATGCGACGGTCAAACACCAGGCACATACTTGGAGCACAGGAAAACGCGTGCTAGCAATTCACAAATGATTCTACTTCCCCTTCTGATGAACTAATAATGTGGCGGATATTTTTCGGCCGCATCAATAGGAATGGTACACCCCCTCGCTGTCCCAGATTGCCGAATAGAGCAGGCAACTACGTTCTTGGCGACGTCCTCGTACTTCGGTCTTAACGAGCGAACTGAAACGAACACAAGGAGGGTTGCCAAGCGACAAAAAGAGAGGGTGATAGGGCAAACCCTAAAAAGCAACTCCAGAGTTGGCGCTACGAGACAATGAAATCAGCACCGCAATGAACAGAGAAGGCTCGCAATGACCCGCTTAATTCGTGATGTGGTGCCATGTGGTGCCATATTCAGTGAGAACAGTGCTGTTGCGAAGTGGCGCGACACGATGATTGACATTCGGCGATAACAGAAATGTTAAAACTACACTAAGTTGCTGCGAAATGTCAAATGCAAGTAACTTACCCCTTTTGTCCGTGCCTGCTGCTAAACTTGTCTCCAATCTCTGGTCTCCGAGTTTGCCTTTGAAGAAGTTTAATCAAAAATGCCTGAAATGAAAGGATGAGAACAAGTGATTAAGAACATACAGATCAATTTTCTGAAACCTGTCAACCTTGGTGTTCCCCACAAATCATCAAAACAAGATACAGTTAACGCCGAAGTCGCCGATGATCCAACTAGGGACTGGATTCTATCTCCGAATGCCGCCGAGTAGGGCTGGTACAGAGGGTGAGAACACTCGTTATCGACGAATATACCCCAAATTCGAATGCCAGAGACATTTGATTTGACTTCACAACATCTCATATGATAGTTCACAGCTTTACCAAATGAATCCTTGACATGCTAATTAAGGGACCTACGAAAAAACGAACCATTTCGCCATTGCGGACAAGCCACTCACCTCTTCGGCATTTGACGTCACTAGAACTCGTTCGATATAAATATCCTTTGGACCTTTGTATCTGGAAACGAAAACAAGATTACAGTTTATAGACCCGTAACTCCAAACAACTCGTAAGCACACTGTAAACAACATTTGTTTGCGTTGTTCTGTTTTAAGTCAAACGACGAAATTACAAGTGCAGGCAAGCAATGTTTCGCAATGTTTATCGAGTGCCAAACGCAGGTAATCAATAAGTTCCCAAAAAAAGCAAAGCTGAGCGGGAAAACATGTGCGAGCAACTTTGTGAAAGTTGCGTACGATTTTTTAAGCCATTCATTAAGTCCACGAAATCACAAAGTGAACTCTTGTACTACAAAGAACAACTAACAAAAGAAGTGAAATGCAGGCATGAAGAAATGAGGACTTAAGAAGCAAGGTGGCCTGACTACTTACGACACAGGAACATCCTTATACTCTGGTTGAGGAGGTTGCCCTGGAGTGCCTAAGAATGAACAACAAAGTTGTTCTTATTTTCTTCTAAGGCCGAATACAGGTGTATAAGCAAATTGAAGATAATTCATTACTCAAAAGGAGTCAAGAAAGTCTAATAATCCTTTCATTCAAGGATAGTTAAATTGGGTATTTTTCCCCAAATTCGCTATGAACCAGCTCTCCAATTTCCTTTACAAACCCAGTTGATAACGCTGAATTTCTGAGCTTCGCTCGACCACCGACACAGCACCACATTTCCATCAGAAACTGACCTCATTAATTTCTCCCGCGTCTCAGTTCTCGAAATGTTTTGGCGCCTTGCGAGTCTAGTCGCTCGACATATAAAACACTAGGTAAAGTATCTAGAAACTTGTCTCGCTGTGGATGATCGCCTAAGATGACAGAAAACATTTTGACAAAAACGTTGGACACAAGTTACTGGAGGGATGTTTGTTGCAGTTTTCAGTGAAAGTAGACCCCGGCCTGTACTTCTAGCAACGACAGCCGTATCATAAAAGTGTTGAGAAAGGTGTAGCCTGCGAGCAGGCTCTTTTGTAAGTGTCGTGCGAGCGGTGAAGCCGCGAGAGAATTGGGGCGGGAAAGAAGAGGCTTCTTTTTTTCCCGCCCCAACCCTCTCGCGGCTTCGCCGCTAGCAAAGAAAGGTCTGCTTCAACGTACGCTTCACTGGGCAACTTCCAGTGCCCGAAAAATTGTCTAGACTAACATGGGCTTAAAGCCCGGCGCACACTAGATCTATCAGATTTTCGTCACGCGTGCCATCGGCGCCGAATATTCAGCATGTTGAATAATTTTTGGCACGAGTGAACATTTCCTCCAAGTGCAAAGTACTTGCCGCCATATTCATTCTTCCTATCTCCAAAACTACGCATGCCTATTTGTGAAAGATGGTAAGGCTATGTGTCAGTGAGGCGATATCTTTTCACTCGCGCACACTTGGAGGAAATGCTCACTTGCGCTAAAAATTATTCAACATGTTGAATATTCGGCGCCGATGGCACGCGTGACTAAAAGCGCTGAAAACGCCACCGCATACTGGGGGACCTTGCTTTAGCCAACAGTCGCGAATGAAACTTTGTTAAGCTGATAGCTCTAGTGTGCGCCAGGCTTTAGAAATAGCTGCCATTCACGAAACTGATGTTTAGCTTCATGTACCTGGTTGCAGTCCAGTTGGAGAAACAATAGGCATGGATTTATTGACAAGAACTTGTTTGTTCTCCACTCTCTCACCTGAAAAATAAACATGAATTCAAGCACGCGAAGTGTCAAGGAAACTGGGCACGTTTAGTAACAAAAACAAAGTTACATTTATTTTGCTCCGGCATTAAACCCATGGTATTGCGCTGTCAGCTGTAGCCTGGACACAGGCTCTCCGTGCGTCGAGCTAGCATGTGGTCAACAAGGAACCTTTGGTAGACTAGTAGTAATCTCGGATTATTGAAGTGCGTTCGACAGTCACTTTGCCTGTGTGTTTCCGAGCTAGAAAACTAAGCATGTGACAAAAAGATACTGTCATCAGATCGAGAATACGCGTGCGAAAATCTACGAGAGGGTGCCCCTGCAAAGAACAAGAGAATCTTCGAGGAGGCTATTTTCGTGTCCCTCACAGAGAAAAATCTCGATGCCTTTTGGCAAATTAGGACGCGTTCTCCTTCGATCGAACGCAAAAAGACATGTAAGTTCTGAGAGGAAATATTTTGAATTCGTTACCGGGTGAGCAAATTCCATCGGCATCTAAAGCTCTGTGCCTCCAAATCACCTCTCCTGTGTTAGCATCCTTACTGGGACCTATGCAACAATCACACAAGGTTAGACATAAAACAATCTGTATTAATGGAACTTGGTGAGCGCCAAAACCTCCCAAGCCGCAAAAGGGAGGAACTGATGAAGAGCCTTGCGAGTGACGAGATCGATTAACACCACTGCTCAGAAAAAAAACCGCGACAATGATTCATCAAGTTGTAATGTGGCTTTTACTGTCTTTTGCTCAATAATGAGTTAAACTCATGATTTTGCACTGCCAGACACTAATAGAACGTTCGTGGCAACCAAGCCAGAAGAAATCAGATAAACTGAAATATGATGAGGCGATTTTCGTTTGAAAACACCACGTTCAGATTAGAAAAAATTGACAAACGTTTCCAAATTTTAATAAATGCCCATCCCTTCCATTCTCATGTGTAAGCGAAAAGAGAAGAAGATTCTTGATGATGAAATGACAGCATCATATTTTGGTGAATTGTGGAAATCAGAAAACACTTTTTTTGCCCGTCAGGGAAACACTGAAATAACATAACTTTTAATTCGTGGTTCTCACACATCTACTTTTAGCGCCCGCCCCTTTTATCGAGAGCTATTAAACGTTATAGCTCATCCCTACCGCTTTATCACCTTACGAAGCGACATTATCTTAGCAATACATGGACCAATGACAGGAGAGCGTATCTGCTCTCGTTAGGATCGCAGCTGTTTATGAAACAACTTCAGTTGAGGAGTTACAGCAAAGAGGTCTGACCAGAAGAATCCAAATCAAGCCTGGCTTCTTCCAGGCCTCTTTACAGCAACCAAAGTAAATCGTTTGATATCCGCATTTGGAATATATGACTTTCATGTAGCTCTCGCTAGCTGGCCATCATTTGGTACTGCAACAGCTTCTTTTGTATCAAAGTCTCAGGGTGGTACTGTATCCGCTGATTCGACCAACATTTGACGGTTGGAAATGGAGGCTTTTGATTCGCTGAATTCAAATGCACCTATCAGAAAGCTCCTTTTTGGCGCGAAATTTGAATTGAGCCAATCAGAAGCCTCCATTTCCAATCGACAAACAGGGGTGGAATGAGCGCATATGGCATTACACTGTACTTCTAAGTTAATGCTCCTGTTGTTTAGCCTTTAGTTTCGGTTTGGGTAACAAGCCGATCGCCTTACGAATGCTACAAAGTACTTCCTGAAAAAAATATTTCCCTTTTTATAGAACTGAACTACTTGAACTCTTTTGTCTCACAACTTACCCATGACACGGTCAAATGTCTTCAGGTCCAAGCACAATGAATAAAAAGTGGAAAAAACGAAAAGAAAAAAAAAACGCAGTTACAAGTTAGACACGGAAAAGAAAAAGTTGCACGAAACACAAACGAATACGAAGTTACTAAAACAACAAAAACAGATGTCGCATGGTTAATATATGGAGCTGGTTATGAAACTCGACAAGTTTACTGGTTTCATATTTCCGTTCGCTGTTTTGAGGTGTTTTAAAACACAATGTTCTTTCGAGGGGATAAACAATCAATCCATTTCCTCAATTAACCATAGCATATAGATATGACAGGATCCTTACGATCTACGACGGCGCCGTCGAAGAAAACGCATCATCAAAATATAACGTTCAACCCATCCTCTACCTCAGAAATGACGACAATCCCCGTTTTTCTCTAAATTGACTATTCTCGTCAATAGCCCTTATTCACGATAGCGGCCATGTTAGTTTTCAAATTGTCATGCAAATTAGGCATTTGTTATGCTGGGGGGCAAACATTGGAATAAAGGCAAATTGCGGAAAATCGACACGTCGAAATATTGAATTAACATTGCTAAAAGTACATTTTAAAATTTAGAATTAAGTACCTTTTATAACAATTTTATATCTTTTGATTGCCTCCGACATTTTGACTTTCTACTTCGTTATCTGCTAATTTTTCAGTAAAAAAATCGAAGTAACTTGTGCAAGCATTCTGTTTTACTACTTAGGTGATAAACATTCAATGAACATGAAACAAATCATCTGTGTGGCTAAGATGTTCGTTATAACCTCTCGAACTTGTGTTGTTTGCCCCCTCAGAAGTGTGTAGCTAATTTGCATGATAATAGCAAATCCAACATGGCGGCTATCGTGAATAAGGTCTATTTAGGACGCTTAGCGCTTGATAAGGATTATGGGAAATGAATATCTATTTTTGAAATGCGAACCCAAATGCCTGAATTGGCAGGACTCGAACATGGGAATGTTCAATTAATAACCCTTTCACTTAACCACCAGACTGCCACATCGCTAACTGCCCGGACATTATTTTTTTTAATATGTTAATATTTGTTTTCTTCCGAATGCCGCTGTAAACGTGTATTATCACCCGCTAAAAAACAAGTTAAACAGGAGAAAATGTCGGTTACCAAACCTCAAGAGAAACCTAGCCATTTTCAACAAATTTCTAGTTTCTAAATAAACTGTTGCTGCGTTGTTGTGTGATAAACGTGTTGATAAAGGTCGAATTACCACCATGAACGATTTGGAAAGCTGACTTTTCGAGCGTTAGCCCTTCGTCACATCTCTGCCATCGGTAAAAAGGTTTCCTTTGCTTTCCATATTTTTACTACAATCCATGACACTGCCCCAAATGTATTATTATCGGAGAGATTTAGCGCGCACCTGATTAGCGTATCTCTTCAACAGACAGTTCTGCTTCCTGTACACTAAGCAACGACCAAAACCTTTCCAAAAAGAAAACACAACAAAGCATAAGAGCTTTTTCATTTTACACTGTCGTGGACGCTTTAACATTGACTACGGCGGCAACGAGACGGCTGTAAATGTTTTTCAGTGCTTATTTCCCGTCGTGACAAAATAGTCTCTTCACAATTTCTCGTTGTACTATGCAAGACTCAGGTTGCTCCAGTTCTCTGTAATCACGAATTCTACACTCTGTACTCCCATAACCATCTATGCTGGCGAAAATGACAAACACCAACCCAAAAGGCCATGTTCCTCTCTCAACACGTGACCTCTTCCCGACACGTATAAATTATGTTAGTGTATGGTTATAATTCCATTTCTAACAAACGCTAAAAAAAAAAAGAACACATCACGCCCAACAAATTGACCTGGGGTCCGTTTCTCGAAAGTCTCGAAACTTTTTCGGGCCTGAAAAGCGATTTGTGAATCTGCCAACCGCTTGTTCAGGAAAGCCGATCTTTTAAGATATTTTCAAGGTAACGAAAAGCAAACTAAATGTGAAGTTTGACGACTTAAATCCCCTCCGTTCTTGAGATACATAGGGAATTGTGACACCCGAAAATGGCCCGTAAAGTTTCGGGACTTTCGGGAAACGGGCCCTTGCACCCTACTGAGTGGCTTCAAAGCTCAGTTGGTAGAGTATTGCATCGGCATCGCAGAGGTCCTGGGTTCGAATCCCGTTGAACCGGCATGAATTTCTCAGGAATCTATGACAGACAATTGTTTAAATTGTCCAGATAGGTGCGATGATCACTCCTATCTTTCGTCTATAACCTGTAACGCAAATATACGTTAATTTTCTTTCATTAAAAAAAAAACAGAAAAGATGTTAATGAGGGGACGCAATTATTCTGCACGCTGTAGGTGCGCGTCTCGATGAACCAAAAAAAAATCGAGGTTGTGTTATAAACGAAGACACAAATTTTGTTTCATTTATGGATAACTAGCGCACATTAATATACAAAAATACAATACGTATCTGTATTCTGAAACGACGACCTCGTTTTCCGTCGATGTAGTTAACGGTTGTTCCAAAGGTCCCTAAACAAGTCCTGGCTGGGAGGGGGCACAGGGTGGGGTGATAAAATAGAGAAAACTGAGGCGAGTGTCACTTAAGGTAAATTGCACTACTTAAGTTGGTTCTGGACTTTCCTAAACACAAACTTACCTCGGTCCAGCGAAGCCTTGTTCAGAATAAGAGCATCCTAAAGGACAACCACGGCGTTAATTAAACAGTCCAATTTTTCTTGGCAATGAATACAGTTAAAAGCTCAATAAAAGTACATTGCTTTGTAGTATGGAATGGCTCACATTACTAATCATCTCCTGAGTTGTGCGGACCCTAAATGAAAGCAAGTTCCCCAGTGAAAGTGAAGGGCGCCTTAAAATTGGTCTTTAGGACCCCATATATGACTGTCTTAACGTCACGTAAAAATTGTCATGACTTCAAGATGAACCAGATATGTTCAGAAATGTACGTACGTTTTGATAGGCGCCACGAACCGTGTCCTTGTGCTTCACTAATTCTCTATTTTTGCATTCCCCATAATGCACT
>BLFP01001763.1:482364-511152 GCA_014634505.1 Montipora efflorescens | reverse complement strand
CCCCCCCCCCCAAAAAAAAATGCTGGGGGTAACCCTGCGATGGACTAGCATCCCATCCAGGGGGGAGTAGAAATACTCCAAGTCGCCTTATGCTACAGAAACCGGAGATAAGGGCCGGCCTGATGGACCTTTCAGGCTCGTAAAAGAGACTTTACCTTTTATTGTTGGAAAAAGGTAGCAAAATACTAAGGCTTAAAGTGGTACTATGATCAAAAATTCAAATCTCTCTTGTTAACTAGGCACTATATAAGTTCCGCAAGTTCTAAGCATTAATTTCATTTATTTTAACTGGAATTTACCTATTTAATGGTCCGCCATTACTAACTTTAAAATCTTGCGAGTGATGGATCGAGGAGAAAATGACGTTTGTACGCGACTGAATTAATATGCAGCACGAGAGTTTCGGGCTTTCAGATTTTTGAACTCCTGTTTTGCATATATATTAAACTGCGTGTACGCGCTAAAATGTTAACCCATTGAGTAAATGACGTCACTTTCCCTAGATCCAACCCTCTGAGGTCCAATCGATAAGTTTTCAACGTGAGTAATGGCGGACCTTGGATTCCAAAACTTACACTAAAAATAGACAGCCCTTGGATAAAAATCAAAGCTCAAAATTTTGCCAGTCAGGTGTAAAGCAAACACTTTCAAAATTTGAAGAAAAAAAGGAAGGGATTTTTTTGATCATAGTAAGGGTTGGAAAAAGGTGGCAAAACGATAAGACTTCGCGGGATATTTCGTGTTACATATCGAAATTGGGCGTGAATATTACTTTGTGCATTTCAGGACATAAGTAAGACAAACACGAGCGTGAAAGGGTTATGTCCTGGTCAAGTTTAATGTCCGCATGGCTTCTCTTACCTCAATATCATATCCGCTGTAGCTCATAACAGCAACAGTTGCATTTTGACCTGAAAACAAAAGCAGGATTTCGTCATTCATTTTCGATCCCAAAAAGCCCCGATTCTTTCGGTCAGCGCCAAGGAAAACGACCTCTGGTTGATTCCAGAGGTAAACGATTTGCGGATGGGAGGCCCGTGGTTTATGTACTTCCGGCTCTCATGCACAGTCTCTGAAACTTGAAACCGTCGTGGTTTGGAGTCGTGATTGACAATCTCGACCCCAGAGCTCTTCTCTTTTGCGGAAGACTGAGGGAGAGAAGAGCTCTAGAAAACCCTGAAACAAACTGTCTTCTCATTGGTTTTCGAGAAGAACAATGAAAAGCGTCTCTGATTGGTGCATTCACGAGGAGTGAGCAGGCGCCATAAGGTTCAAATGGCCATTTTTTGGCTAAAAGAACCCGACGGCGCATGTCTTCCAAAACAGAGTTTCCCAGAGCCTCGGGACATGCGCAGACATAAGATCCGAGACTCTGGTGACGAGAATGTTGTGATTGAAGGAAAGTCGATTCATCATGAAATGAGATTAACTCATAGCAAACTTACAGAACTTTGCTTGATCCACATCCCGGAAAAAACAAAAAGAAATTCATTTTTTCATCATCTTATACGAATAGCATACGCCCTAACTGACACCATTCCACCGACCTAGGTTTTGGAACTAACTGTCATTGCTACAAGTTCTAATATATTGGTGACTCGGGGATACTCGGAGACTCTACCACTGACCAGACGGCGACTCGTCGGAGCCAGGCCACTAAACTTGGTTCAGCTGACAAGAGCATCCGAACGTAGTAATCAGACGGTCGTTGATTCGACTCCAGCAAAGGCGCATTTCCGAGTGTCCCCGAATCGCTATCGGAAAATTACATCTCGTCATTACATTTACCGGAGTTAAGATTGCGCGCAATTCCAATTTGGCCAGAGGTCTTTCTCAGTGCTGACCCAAAAAACATAACTCAATGTTGTACCCAATTCAAATCTCCCGGGACTAAGATTCTTTGTGTATTGTATTTGCATGATAATGTAGCATTCATATTTAAATGATATGGAAATACCTGAAACAAAACGTTTTATTCCCAAAGGGTTTGAATTGGGCACAACATTGAGTTAGCCGATTAGGTCTATTCGATTTCAAGGACGATAGAATATTCGTTAATTTAAAACGCGGTTTCATGTGCGTTGTATCTGGAAGGCTATGCTAGTTACCTGCAGGTAGCTTGTCAAACTGGATCAAGTCTATTGTCTGGGTAAGGAAATAAACAAACAGGGTTAATAGCATGAAGAAATGTATCTTTTCTTTCTTTCTTTTTTTGGTGACTCGGGGATACTAGAAAAAAAATCCGACTGTTACTCGACATTCCGATTACTAGCTCGGAGACTCTACCACTGACCAAACGGCGACTCGTCGGAGCCAGGCCACTAAACTAGACCATCCGAACTAGTAATCGGACGGTCGTTGATTCGACTCCACCAAAGGCGCATTTCCGAGTGTCCCCGAGTCGCTATCGGAAAATTCCATCTTGTCATTACATTTACCGGAGTAATAATTCACTATCTCCTACGTATACAGGGTTAATCTTATTTTTGCCAAAACAAGCAATTGTCCACAGAGATAAGTAATGCAGAAAGGATTTTAAGGTTGACTCACCTTCGTCCTAACTAATGGAACTTGAGGATAACACAACAAGTAAAGCAGAGTGTCTATTCTATGGAAAGAAATATTGCAAATGTCGACTTAATTTTACAATGGTACACCATGACTTTCATTTGGTGCGAACTGATTGGCTGGAGCATACAAGATTTTTGTGGCAAAACGAAGACATCAGAAAACATGATGCAACTCGTCGCAATGCATGACCTAAGGTATTTGAAAACTTGCTTTCATCGTCACCCAAGTGTTCTTCTACTGCGATAAACAAACTTAAGGGTTGTTTAGTTACATTGGAATTTCTCTATTCCAAGGTCAACTTTCACTGACCTCTCGGCCCTTTGATTGCCGAGGCCCAGTTTCTAGTCATTTAAGTTTTTAAATGCAAATTCCTGCTATTAAAGACACGTCGGTCGCCTAAATGCGGATTAATGAACTATTTCGCTCATATCACGGTTTTAGTGAATGCTGGGTGGATCCAGTCCCTTGAGAGAGATAACGGTAAGTTTGGCAGTTCAATTGACGCTACAATTTGTCCGTTTGACCCAAGAAAGGACTGGAACTACCCAGGAATCACTAGGAACTCGCCACTGGAGAAAAATGGCATATAGCTAATCAAACGTGGACGCTATTGGCCACTTTGGGAGTGCGCGGGAGACAAGGTCGAGAGCCTTATTGAATTGCATTGTCGGACTGTTTTGGGGGCGCATTTTCATCATTGGGTTCGCGGAGCAAAAACTCAAGTTCCAAGAAAGCGATAAACCACGAGCTGAGCTTCCTAAACCACCAGAATATTGTCGCTTGCAAAGGTGCAAAGTTAACCGGAAAACGAGAAGATTTGATCAAAAGGTCAGTGAGATCGTGGTACATACGACGTTTGCTTACTAACAACGTACGTAAAGATTTAACCCGAAGTTTATTGTTATCGTACAAGAATATACGAAAGTCATTTTGCTTTGTAGAGTAAACGACTGCATAAACAGTGGCTCGTTCCCAAAACAGTCCTACAATGGGGACCTTAAGCAAGGAGGACGAAGACGACGACGTCTACGAGAACGCCACGAAACAATATTAAATAGCAAAAACAATAGTTCTACACGCCCTGCACGTGCGTTTTACATTTTGATACATTTCTTTGCCGGTCTCGTCTTGACAACGACATGAAATGATCAAATTTGGAGTCAAGAGGAGGACGAAAGCACCTGACGATGAATTTTCAATTTTCTCTCTAAATATCCACACCGTTCTCGTCAATTTTATTCTTGGAATGTGTACTCACACTTTCCAAGCCGAGCGACGTGGAGTAATCGCAAAATTATTACAGTAACTGGAAATAATATTTTTAGACAACGCTCTCGTGGCCGTCGTCGTCGTGCTTGCTTAAGGTCTCTAATCAATAAGACTCTCAACCCTGTCTCCCACGCAACCGCAGTGATAATAGTGATAATTTAAGCAACAACAAAAATCGTAACCTCAATCTGTTCGTAATATCGACACGTTCTTTGTTTGTTTCTACGTTTTTGTCTCATTTTCTTGTTTTTGGGATGCTCAGTCACTTTTGTTACGATGGAAATATCTTCAAATATAAGAAATTTCCAACAACATCACATGCATGCCTGGAAACCTCTTTGTTTTTCAGGTACCAAGAAAACAATGTCGGGTACGCCGAGTACCCGAGTGAGTTAAAAAGGTTTAGGACAAAAATTAATTGAAAAAATTGTCCTTCGCTCAAAGTGGAACGGGAACTGACTACCTACGAAAATTCAAGGCAAAGTGAAGTAAGAGACCGTCTTCTCCAAATTCAAACACCTAGACGCACGTTATGCATTGTAACAAGAGTCCCTTTTGCCCTGTTGAATTTATGCAAGCATGATTCAAGATAGCGTTTGGGAAAAGAGTAAAGCCTGGTTTTCACTAGCGACGCAGACACAAGCACAAGCATTAGTAGCTTATGCTCAGTGAAAACGAACGTCGACATAAGTATCAAAATCAACCACGGCAACCGCCATTCTGTTCAAATGCTCAGACACAGGAAATCTGGAGAGAGTGCTTTAATAGGCCAGTTTCGTATTCTAACGATTGGACTGGATCTAGCATGAAATGTAGGCTAATGCAGACAAATTAATTTGCATTCGAAAAGATTTACCCGCATTAGCCTCCATTTCATGCAAGATCCAGTCCAGCCGTGAAAATCGTCTATTGGCCAGACGTAGCAAATTTCCTTGTGCTTCTGCCGCGTTTCGTTTTCACACGACGAAAGCGAACGCAAGCATAAGCGCAAACACAAGGAAAAGGAAAAATTTTGATCCTTATGCTTGGGCTTGCGTTAACCCCGTTTTCACGGTGAAATAAGCGCTCTTATGCTTTGCGCTTGTCCTTGCGTCGCTAGTGAAAACCAGGCTCAAGACGATAGTTCGTGACTCTCGTTATAATCAGCGAGTATCTAATTAACGGCATTTCTGGACATATCTGATAAACAAACGAAATAAAACTTTACCTGTTACGCTGGTTATAGCCAATAGAACCTGTCAATTAACAAAAAGTCATTGTAATCAAAAAAAGAGAAATAAAAAAAAAAGCGATCATTCCTGCAACCAACAAACGATTTGTTGGAGAGCCTTCACAAAGCGCCAACGAATACGTCACTTGAAAAAACAAGAGGATATCACATGACCACTTGGAGATACGAAATTTCTCTTCGAGTGTTAAAAAATATTATGTGTGACGAGTGAAACATTTTTCAACACGAGAACAGGAACTTCGTACCTCCACAGCGGTCATGTAATGTTCTGCTTATTATGCAAACACCAATGAAATACCAAATCATTTCAATTTAACATTTTTTGGCAGTCCCAACGTAGAACAACGGCGCGATTTAAACAGCGGGACTTACCCATGGCCTGTTTGCCCATAGCACACTGATAAGTGTTTCGAGGCGACTGGTTGTGATGCGGGTAGGGTATGAGACCCGCACATACACCAAGCAGAGTAAACGGTTCAATCTCCAAATGCGTCGTCTCTCTGTGAATTGAATTCCAATATTCCAATCAGCCCCAAGCAGTACAAAGCACAGATAGCGCGAAGCATTGGTTAAAGGGGCCATGCCACGCAAAATGGTGTCATTTCATGACAACCAAAATGCCCAAAACGTACAATGAAACATTGCAATAACCAGTTAAAAACTGTTGAACAACATGAAAGAAATAAAGCAAAAGGAAAGAGAAGCATGGATGGATACAAATGGACAAGATCGTAACGGATTGCATTTGGGTGATCTTGAAAAAAGTGGGCCTGACGTTTATTACATTTATGGCAAATCGCCTGGATAAAGGTCGTTTTTTCTCATCATATGTGATGCAACGATGATTTTATCCATAAATAATTCCACATTACCATTTTCAAGTTTTAAACTCGTGATTATCAAGAGATTTTCCCTGAACACCATAAAACAACATGACATTGCACCTTTAATTTAAGTCTCTTTAATTTTAATAGGTGTCTTCCCAAGTGTCACGCAACTCAGCCCAGGTGGCCTACATCTCAGTCGGTGTCACCAAAAACTATCCTTCACAGGAATAAACCATGCACAAAACAGACAATAGATTATACTAATTATTGTGTTGCTATATAAACATTTTTATCATTCACAAAGGTCACTAGTCGGAAAGCCTTGTAACGTGTAAGTTAGGGCCGATTTACACGGTACGATTTTTGTCGCATGCGACGAGCTTACGACAAACCTACGACATGACTTACAATTGTCGCAACATTTTAAAACATGTTTTATAATGCTACGATATTTTCTCCCGACGTACACGACAATCGTAAACGAGTTGTAGGCCTGTCGTAAACTTGTCGCGTGCGACAAAAATCAGGGGCACCCAACGTCAATTTTCGGAAAATATCTGTTCGGAAGGCGATTTGAGATCTAGAATTTTCGGAATATTTGTTGTAAAATTTCTTGCTTGCCTGCCTGTCCTAGGATTTTGGAACATCTAAAAATGGTATAATTGCCCATTTTTAACGGATTTTTACCCCAAAAAGGTCACCAATAATTTTCGGGAGCCTTTTTCTGGCTGAAATTTTCGAAAAGGTAAGTTTTGATCCCTATAGTTTTCGGATCACTAGACTTTCAGCTAGGAAATCCGAACAGATGAAAAAATTTTAAGGGGATAAAAATATGCCTGTATCTACCGTTTAAATACCAAAAAGCGTTTAACGATGCTATGGTTTTGAACTTTATTCTCGTTGGGTACCCCTGAAAAATCGTACCGTGTAAATCGGCCCTTACAGTTTTTCGTTCGTTACTTTTTCTCCTTTGATTTGACTTATTATATCGTAACTTGTTTCCATATTTGTCGTCGTCGTAACAAAAGAAATACTTCCATACCGCGTAATCTCCTTTTCGTAAAGAGCAATGGAGCAGTCATTTTCTTCATTAACATCTAAATATTCAACCAATCCCTCATGTAAGAAGTCTTCAAAGCTCCTATAAATGGGATCGAAGAGCGTAATCGCAGATTTCACTAAACCTTTCAAGTCAAACGGTAAAACGTTGGTGTAAGGCTTCAATCGTTTAAATTTTTAGTTTCCAAAAACGTCCTTCATTTTCTAAGGGACTAAAAGACGCGAGGGCGGCTTAGCGATTATCAACGGTCCCTTCCTCCTCTGCGACCCGGGTTCAACCCTCGGCCCCGAGGTCGTATGGGGGTGATTTTCAGTTGATCTGAATTTGACACCGAGGGTTTTCCTCCGGGTACTCCGGTTTTCCTCCCTCATCAAAATCGACTCTCAGCCGACAACAACCGGCTACGGGCGGATACCCTCGATAGGGATAACCTCTGGGATCCTTCCCTTTCATTGAAGTGAATGAATAAAGTAGGTATTAAAGTTAAAAATGCCGCAAGAAGCAGAGAGAAACTTCTTTTCGCGAGGTTTTGCACGCGTTCTTAACAACGGAATGCAGTTGCAAAGGGAGCATCTCTAGTTCAGGGTTAACAAGAGAACTGAAATACGGTTTTCCGAAAGCAAATGTTCGAGCGAACGGAATAAGATTTTCCCGATGCGACCTCAGAAGCCACTCCTGAGGTCGCATCGTGAAAATCTTATTCCGTTCTCTCGAACATTTCCTTTCGAAACACCTTATTCCAGTTCAAAAGTTCAGAAGGCACTTCTGAGGTCATATCGGGAAAATCTTATTCCGATGGTAGTGATGAAAATTGAATTAAACAATTATTCCATTCGTGCTTGTTGGATACGTATGACATTGGTTATAGCCAACTCGGCGCTACGTGCTTCGTTGCAGGCTATTTACCATCTCAAATCCAACGCGCGCTCGTGGAATAATTATTAAATATATTTTCTGAAAAAGTCCTCCGCCTCCCATAATGTCAATAAATCACCCTTGGTTACAAGCTCCAAATCGTAACTTTTGCTCCGTACATCAAGTTTGATAATAAATGCAGGATGCAGCATTCACAACTATAGTGACAGCCCTTAGAGTCAATCAAAAATAGTACAAAAGAGGTTTGAGAAAAAACTGAACCGAGTTGATAAGCTCACCGAAACCCTTGTACCAATTCTTGAATGTGTCTGTCCAGTACCTTTGGTTTACCATTTTTCACAATGATGTAGGGTCTAAAACAACGAAAAAATAAATAAAGACGCAAAATCACGTATTTTACTGTTCTTGTCCAATCACGCTGGGGTAATTTCATTCATTTATGCAATAACAGACGAATCCCATAGAGAGCCAACTTGAATAGGACACGAGGTCCCTTACAAAGGTTGACCTCCGAGGGTCGATGAGCATAACAGAGAATGGACTAGAACTCAATGCCATGTCCTGTTGTTGACTCTCAACTATTCCTTGCGAATATTGCGTGGGTTCTTTGCCGTCTAAAAGGGCTATGAACATTGAAGGATTTGTGAGACGGGGCGGTTTACCGTCCTTATCCAGAGAAGACTAGAGACTCTTGACCATTTGCGGATGTTATTACAAAGGCAGCACTTATCCTCAGATATTTAAAGACTCTGAGAGTTCATTCAGCCGGAGTTTCTGATCCCACGTCCTCCCGCACTAAAGTCCGATGCTCAACAACTGAGCCAATCGGTCGGCGGTTTAATTTTGTTAAATGTGTATTTATGAGTAACGCTTATGCATCCTGCAAACGTAACCCTTCCTTGTACTTGTACATGTTCATTGCCGTGACTTCAGCATCTTCAGTTCCCACGGCCTGCGCCCGTCTGACCTTGTAGCTCAGTCGGTAGAGCAGCGGTGATCTAACCCGAAGGTCGTGGGTTCAATTCCCACCCTCGTCAGAGTTTTTCTCTGTCCTTGTGTGGGCCCATTCCCATTAGTAGGGCTAACGCTCACATGGTTCATATGGGGTAGAAAACTAGCACTTCAAATTACACTCTAATCAGTTAAGTACTTTGCACTGACCTGCAAACACGGCCTCCATCTGATGCGATATTCACAAATCTAGAACACAAAACATTACATTCATCTTTCCTGTTGGAAATCTTACTGACTGCAATATACCTATAGTTGATTTCACCGTTGTTGTAACTTTCGTGCTTTAATGATGTCATAATATGATAGCACATTTCTGGTTCGAATGACGAACAAAAGTCGCTGTTTTCCAATCATGCGTATTGTAGTTCTTACATGAGCTTAGCAAAAATGGATGAGAATGTCGCCACAAAGTGAGTATAGCGCAAAAAAAACACAGTCAATCTCAACGCATACGGACAACCAACCAAAACAAACAGAAAAAAAAGCAAATAAACAAAGCCAAAGCCATGTGAGAGAAAACAATTGGTTTGGAATTGCTTCCGTTAGCCATCTTCTCAACAAAGTGTTTTGAGACAAAAATCAACGAAATACTTCGACCAATCAAAATTGACAAACAAATTAACCATTTTCCCCGGGAGTCCAATCGCCAAGCGCTGTCAAACTGTAAATTGGGTAATAAACTAGACGATCTTTTCTGGACCTTTTTTTTTTGTTATCAATTTAGACCATAACTCCTTCGAATCATATGCTTTACACAATTACCATGTCACATGACTTTTTTGTAACGCCTTTCAATACCTGTGCTGATGATTTGGGCAAATGGAAACGAACTCGTTCACATAACCAGCTAAAAAAGGCACATAAAATAAAGGTGTTAGATAAAACGGCGAGAAGCTCTCAAATGATAGGGGAGCAGGGCGGGCTAATGATTTGGTGAGAGCACTCGTGTTTCACCAAGTTTTCTTGGGTTCGATTTCAGTTCGTGGGTTCAGTTTCCTGGTCACAGTACTCTATTCTACTTCCGTGGTTTCCAGGGTACTCTGTTTCTCCCTCTCATAAAAAACCAACATTTGATTTGCCCACCTCTAATTATACTTGATTTGATGATCTTCCTAATAAGTAGAGCAACTACACTCGACTAAACATGGTTGAGAGTTCAAGTAATTATTATTGTTATAATACTTGTTTTCGCCATGTACACCAGTGTTCCCCTCTCATCTAATCAAAAACCAACAATCGATTTGATCCATATGGAAGCAGTGGTGGTGCAGTTGTGAGATTAGGGAGCTTTAGGAACGACGACGGCAACGGCAACGAGAACGTCGCCGATAAATGTGAATTCGCGTTATTGCAATCGCTTTGCGACCATTCCAAGAATTTTAACGGGACAAAGGTGTGGCAAAACCTCAAGAACGAAACTAGTATGAACGGCACTCCATTTAGGGGAGAAAATGAAAATGTATCCTCAAGCGCTGACTTTCTCCCTAAAACTTCAACTTTGGTCATTTCAAGTTGTTAGACAAAAACGAAAAGATGCACGTGCAGAGCGTGCAAAGCTATTGCTTTTGCTCACTAAATATGCAAATTTGTGACATTCTTTTTGCCGTCGCCGTTGTCGTTGCTAAAGCTCACTATTACTCGCCTCCCACCGATGAGACCCGGGTTCGATTTCCAGAATGGGCGTCATATGTGAGCTGACTTTGTCACTTCTCTACTCTGCTCCGAGAGGTTTTTCTCCAGGTACTCCGGATTTCCCCTCTCCTCAAAAACCAACCTAGAATTTTCTATCAGTCGTTTGATTTGATTTGATCCCCAATAAGGGCCTGGGGGCCGTTTCTCAAAAGTCCCGAAACTTTACGGGCCATTTTCGGGTGTCACAATTCCCTTTGTAACCCAAGAACGGAGAGCATTTAATTCGTCAAACTTCACAGTAATTTCCTTTTTGTTACCTTGGAAACATGTTAAAAGATCGGCCTTCCAAAACAAGCGGTTGGCAATTTCACAGATGGCTTTTCGGGCCCGAAACGTTTTCGGGACTTCCGAGAAACTGGCCCCTGGACACTTAAGACAGTTGACACTTAAATGACGTTCATTATTATTATTATTGTTGCACTTGCGCTCGGTCTTAGAGCGGTTTTCAATTGAGTGTCCATTGTAATAAGCGAATTGCGAAGGCCGGGACACACTAGGCGACAAGTCGCAGCGACAGGTCTCTGCGACAAGTAGCTCCATGTGTACCACTTGCAAAACAAGTCGCTGCGACACGACGCCTGTTCGGAGCACACGCAGTGATCTCGTATGAGAGGGAATGTGAACTAGTTTTCTAATTCAATATGGCTGACCATATGACGCTCTCTCATTGGTTCATTCATATTTTGTCGCAGCGACTTGTTGCCGGAAGTGTGCACACGATGCGACAACGCTGTTTTCGCTAATTTTGTCGCTGCGATAAGTCGCACGAATTCAAACTGGTTTGAATTCGTGCGACTGATAGCGGCGACAAAATTCTGCCGCAGCGATGATTTTCATGAAATTAACCGTGTCACACAAGGCGATTTGCTGCGGCAACTTGTCCCCGCGACATGTCGCAGCGACTTATCGCCTAGTGTGTCCCGGCCTTTACTTTCACTCAGTGATTCATCATTGGTTCAAAGTTCTCGCGCCACGTTTTTAACCAATCAGAAGTAAAACCATAACCAATCGTGACTCGTGCGTGCACATTTTCCCGCGCTTTGCGTTGGGTACGTGTAATTACTTCGAGTTTTGATTGGTTTACTGGTTTTGGTTTTACGACACTCGATTGAAACTCGCTCTATGACTTTGATAATTCTAAGATACAATGATTATTGTTTCATCACTTTTTTTCTTTTGATTACAAGGACTCACCTCTTCTCATCAATCGAAAAGTTTCAACCAGCCGTTTATAATTCCCGACGACACCAAGTATATTACCTGAGGATTAATGAATGTAAAATACATCGTAGAAATGAAAAACTGACACCACGAATGGATTCGCCTAATCATCATCATCGGCAGAACTAAACAAACACAGCAAGTTACGTTTTTTTAACGTAACATGGGAGTTAAAGGTAACGACGTCTTCGGCGATAATAATGCAGCAATACAACAATAAGGAGTTTTAAGTCCCGCTTCAACACTTGCTTCAACATCCGTTCGATGTTGTTGAACAGCGATGTTGAAACCCGTTTGCACCCCTCTTTCAACCGTGTTGAAACATGTTGAATCGATGATAAATGAGTTTAAAAGGGTTTTAACTTTGCTTCAACGGCCATTCAACGTTTCTTTTGGTTTTCGCGAATGTTGAATGAAGTTGCCGTCTGCCCTCCTCTTTCAACATTAGGGAACTTAAGGACGTTCGCGCCCAAAACGTTCCCACGTACAGATTTTTTTAAAACTTGCCACGCAGAAAGGTAATGACCTACTTTTGCCAAAAAGGCAAAAAAAATGGGGGTTCACCGTGCTCGTTTTCGAGATCATGAGGTGCCTTTTTAGAAGATTGCGTTACTTTAAGACGATCTTAGCTTACAACTGTCAGCAATAAAAAAACTACATTAGTGAAATTTAGATCCGGTAAACGTACTCAGTTCAACATAACTAATATAACTAAATTAACCTTTGCAGCTGATGTCTTTTTCTGAGGTGAAATAGACCTTGAAAAACGAGACATAATAGTCTAAAAAAGAAAACTTCGATCGCACGAGAGCATAAAAGGCCAAATATTTGTAACTTCTCACGTACAGATTTTTTTTGTTTTTTGTTAAAACGGACAAAATCAAGAAAGGAAGTGATCTACGGAAAGAAAAATGGGGGTCACCGAGCATTCAAGAGAGTAAAATCGCTGCGAAGTTCTCAAAGCGATTGTTTATTCGCACTGTCACGCCATTGCGTGACATTTTCGAGAAGACCTGGGTCCACAGCTATCCCATGATGCCACATACTTTCGCGTTCTATTCTTGTGGAAAATTTTTGCGCCTTTAGCATCGTGTTTACCTGCGTGGTCTGCGATGAATGACGTGTGCGTGACATGCGCGAAAAAATGCGCAGTAGCAATGGGCGCGAACGTCCTTAAGCAACGACAACGGCGACGGCAACGAGAACGTCACAAATTTGCATATTTAGTAGGCAAAAACAATAGCTTTACACGCCCTGCACGTGCGTTTTTCATTTTTGTCCATTTCTTTGCCGTCGTCAGCAAAACTACAACGTGAAATAGCCAAATTTGAGGTTTTATGGACAACGTCATTACTTGAGGATAAATTTTCATTTTCTGCCCTTAATTGAGCGCCGTTCCTACGAGCGTCATTTTTGAGGAACTACCACACCCCCGTCATATTAAAAAAGTTGAAATAGTAACGAAGCGATTACAATAACGCGAATTTATATTTTGAGATGACGTTCTCGTTGCCGTCGCCGTCGTCGTTGCTTAAGTTCCCTATTGTTGGGTATGCGCGTGCGCACTAATCGGTCTTTTAATGACGAATCCATGTCCGTATCCATAGTAATACCCGCGGCTACAGCCTGGGACTGAATACAAAGCCTCTTGTGAGCTCTGTTAAATCAAATGTTGCTGTGTTGAAACGGTATGTCCACCCAAGCAGTTAACATCGTTTAAAACCGTTCAACAAAATCGAACGGTGGTGAAACAAATGTTCAAGCCGTTTGCCCGGGACTTAACAGAGAAAAGTCGGTCGAGCTGCACCTAATTTAATACATTTCTTTGACGTCATCTTCATTCACGTTCTCTTGATGTGTACCGCGCCATCCCGAGAGACAGGAAGCGGGAAGGACCGCTTCCGGTCCCTCGAATTGGCGGTGATTGACGTAAGGTAGCTGCAGTTGCTGTCTTGCCAGGTTTTGACATGGAGAACTACTTGTGGAATCAAAACAAATTCAGGAGAACAACTCACCATTTAAGAATACAATATACACTGACGGATGGCTGATTTCCTCTCCAGACAACAATCGTAAATTCTATGATGGAAAAAGGAATTCAATCATACCTGTTCTTAGCACTGTAGGATTCCTTTCATTACAGAAAACAACATTTGCCGTAAAGGTAAGACCAACCTCCACTCCTAGGTTATAAGCCAATCGGACAATAGGTTCTTCATTCTGATCTGTCGTAATGTGCGTCATCAGAGCAAGATTCTTTACTAAGCCACAAGCCTACAAAATCAGTACACAACTGAGACGATTCAATTACAAATTGATAAATACATTTTTTTTTATCCCAGATATTTACACCACGCCTGCTCCCGCTGCGAAGAGTCAAGTCTTCTTAGGGAGTATAAAAAACGACGACGGCTATGATAGCGACAAAGCCACAATAATAGGGAGTTTAAGAAACCACGACGGCTACGGCGACGAAAACGTCACTTCAAAATATACGTTTGAGCTATTCTAAGGGCGCGTTCGATTGACCCTATTCCGGAATAAGAATAAGTGGAGTGATGATTAAAACGGTATGTTTGGCGCGTTTCGAAGCAGCAAGGATAACAAAACTATGTTTCAAATAGCATTTTAGCAGACATTTGACAATTTTAATGTGAATCTCCGTAAAAACGAAGGATTTCTAACTTATATTCCATGTATTCTTATTCCGGAATACGGTCAATCGAACGCGCCCTAAGTGTTTCATGATTATTCCATCTTGTTTATATTATACAATATGGGCAAAGTATGCTGTAACTGGATTGGTACGGACAGATTTGAAGTAAAGAGTGAGACTGATAAATTCACTGTAGCTTGTCCACGTTGTCGTCAAAACCTCAAATTTGGTCATTTCACGTCGTAGTTTTAACGAGTACGGGAGAGAAACGTTCAAAAATGCGTGCCGCACGAGCAGCACGATCGTTTTGGTTCTTTTAACCAATAATATCACTGCTTTTCGGCGTTGTCGTTGCCGTAGCCGTCATCGTTTCTTAAACTCGCTAGCACTCCCTAACCACGTGCGTGATGTGACATCACCAAGATTAGGGAGATTTAGCATACGACAACGGAGACGGCAACGAGAACGTCACAAATTTGCATCTTTAGTGGGCAAAAGCAATAGCATTGCACGCTCTGCACTTGCATCTTTTCATCTTTGTCTATTTCTTTGCTGTCGTCAGCAAACCAAAAATGTGAAATGACCAAATTTGAGGTTTTAGGGAGAAAGACAAGCCTTTTTATAGTGTTAAATTTGATGCTTTTCGATATATATATATATATATACATATATCTTATATTTTTTGCTTGTATTTATATATTTAAATTTACATTAACATTTGTATTTTTATATATTTGTATTAAGATCATATTGTAATGCGCAATTGAAAATTTATATTGATAATTGCGCAATAGAAATTAATAAAATTATTATTATTATTATTATTATTCAAGTCAGCGCTTGAGGATAAATTTTCATTTTCCCACCTACATTGAGCGCCGTTCATACTAGTTTCGTTCTTAAGGGTTTACCACACCTTTGCCACGTTAAAATGATTTGAATAGTCGCGAAGCGATTACAATAACGCGAATTCACATTTAACGATGACGTTAATAATAATAATAATAATATCTGATCTGCTGATCGCCCTTTCTCGCAGTCGGAGACTGAATTACGAAGGGCGCAGCTCAACGAGGTCGGACCGAAGGAGCTGTGCTGCCTGCTAGGCGCTCGGCCCCTTAACACGACCCATGTATGACCTCGGAGCACAGCACCACAGCCTGATGGAATAGGCCGGGAGTCGATTTTGAGGAGGGAGGAAAACCGGAGTACCCGGAGAAAAACCCTCGGAGTCAGATTGAGATCGACTGAAACTCAGCCAACATACGGACCCGAGGCCAGAGTTGAACCTGGGTCACAGAGGTGGGAGGCACGGTTGATGACAACTAAACCACGCTGACTCCCGTCGTCGTTGCTAAACCTCCCTATCAGGGAGCTTACGCAAGGACGACGACGACGGCTGCGAGAACGCCACGAAACAATAGCTCTTGTGAGCAAAAACAAAAGGTCTGCACGCCCCGTACGGGGGTATTTGCATTTTTGTTGTAGGTTGGACTCTCCGAGAGAAGTACTCGGATTCTCTCCGAATATACACGAGTCATTATCGATCAAAACATCTCTCTTTCAAAGATCGGTTGACTAACTCACCTCTCCCTCGGGCGTGTCTGATGGACATAACATTCCCCACTGAGAAGGCTGCAGCGACCGAGGACCACTCACTTTACGGGTCTTTTCAAACTGTCAGTGGGGAGAAAATTCCATTACAGAGACGGAAAATTCGATTAAAGGTACGGAAAGTAGGTTACGATAGGAGGGGAGAACTGATGAAGGAGAGATAAGGAGAGAGAAGGGAACAGATCTTTCAAGGGGTAAGAAATAATAGACAACTTTTACATTCTTTTGTCCTTATGTTATTTAGACCTACTGCCCTCATTTTGAACAAAAATTTTTTTGAAATTTGCTCTTCGAGGCGAGGCTAGTAAGGCTTATTAGCACTAAAGCAAAAGAATATTTTATTTAGCCGCCATTATGAATAAGGTCTATAAGGAAATATTTTGTCTTATGATTTTAATTCAGTCTAGGAAAATGGAACGGAGGAAAGAACCAGTTGACATGCATTTACAAAGGCCCGGTAACCAAACCATTTTGAGCCTACTTCTGCTGCCACAATTCCCTGACTGACTTTTTCATAAAAAGCAGATGTTTTCCTTTCTTGATCGCTGTGTTAAATCCTGTAACAGCTTTCCTCCTCTTATTTTGAAGGGTTTGGATTCTAATGAAACTGGCGCGTCGACGTCGATGGGGAATTCGAAACTACTCAAACATTTGGCTTCATCAAACTATTTGGTCATAGCACTTGGTCATAGCGAACGAAGGGCTATCGCTCGAAAAGTCAGCTCCACAAATCTTTCTTAAGGTGGTTAATTCACCTTTGTCAACTCTTTCGTACTTTATCAGCCAGTCAAAACTAAAGGTTCGGACTTTCGAGGTGCACTTAGATTTTGAACTTTTTTCTCAGATATTTGGTAAAAGTAGTGAAGAGAGCATAGAAATCTCGAAATCACAGAACGCTAGAATTTTAGTGAGCTGATTAAGAGTCGACTGTGATATCGGAAATAGGAAGATTTATAGCTTCTATCATTTTCACCAGAGTTTATTTGAGAAACATATTTCAAAGCAAACGTCCCCTGAATGTTCGGAGGGAAAAGGAAGACTAAGTAATATAGTTTTTGTTCAGACATTTCATGATTGCTAGAACTTTCGGAGAAAGCAAAAAAGCCACTGAAGAAATTGCTACAGACCTAAAATTACCCTAGAACATCTTAACAGACAAGTATTTTGTAGGGCAGCTTCATACTCACAAAATGAGCTTTTAAAGCATTGTGGAAACTATTTTAGGTAATTCTTACAAATTTTAACACATCCGGTGGTTGGGTACCATGTCTATCTGCGAGCCGAAAACCAGCCAATCAGAGTATTCCGTTTAGGCTGAGAATTGCTTGCCACGTAATAGGACAAGTTCTTCCCCTTGTTTATAAACACTTTTGAGAGCCTAAAAGAAAAATAGCGGGCTAGCAAAAGCTAATTCATCATTCCTACCTGACTGTTAACTCTTGTCATCATTCCCAAAGCAGAGATAAACGAAAGGCGTGAAAGCACCTGTGTACAGATACAAACACAATTTTTTTTGGCCACTTGTAAAGGATGTTCTTTTTCAGTGGTTTTTCGTAACTGGCGGGGCACACATTCTATTCTAGACTATATGCGTTCTGAGTTTTCCAAGAAAAACGATGTAATTGATTAAAAATATGATGGGGTACCTTTGCTTCGGAGGACTGACTCCTGAATCATACACTATTCACATTGAATGTGTCGTGTAAGTGGTCGCAAAACACTTCGAGGACGAACACAATTTAAGACCGAAGAACCGCATGAAAATTTTAAAATTATGAAGAAATGCCGGAGTGTTTTCTTTTTGAAATGCCCTTGACCAGGGGACGAAAAGACCGAAGCTGAATACGAAAGTGATTCTATTCGCGTGAAACTATTTGTATGAACACTTTGGTGTTATTGCTTAATGATTCGCATTCTTGTAATTCACATACACACCCATTTCTTTGTACATTTTTGGTCACTTACATTAATTTCTTCACATTTGACAATGATAACATGAGGTCGTTGAAACGTCATGTAACATTTTTATTATTAATTTTCCTTTTTAAATGTTTTCAAAATCGTCTTTTTCAGCATCTGTCGTTGCAAGATTTTTTTACCACCAGTGCTTATGTCAATTATGCTTGTTTGATTTTCTTCCTAAGCTGACTATTGAGGGATTTTAATTTCCTAAACTTTCTGTGTAACAAAAAAGTGGTCTGTTAGCTAGAAAAATCCATTCGAAAGCAACAGTTATAAGGGCACCATTACTCAGTTATCACAGTAATCTAAAGGAATTCACCTGTGTAACTCCTGCCCGGTGCATGTTAAACCTCTTTATGATCCAATTACCCTGGAAAGAAATTCAGAACTTTAAAGTGATCCCAAACAAAAGTGGCAATAAGTTACCTATAAAGACTCCTTACTATGAAAGCTACTCAATGCTGCTACCTATCATGTACAAAGTTGTCAGAGGGAGAATTCCTTACCGATGTGATTGCGTGAACAAGTCCATTTGTGATTTGATCTTGACGCATGTGCTTTACAATGTCAAACTGTATTAAATGAAGAATGAAGATATGTTGTGGGCACATACCATATATGCAATAGCTCAGAGCCTCTTATTGGAGGCAAGTCAGCAGTACTTCTAAAAAGCCTTCAAAGGCCACAGAACTTTATCCAGTGGATAAGACACAATCCAGAGTACAAAATGTATTTCACATTAAACGTTGGCCAATCGTTTGTACATTCCTTCACTTACTTAAATGTGCTTTGCATGTACATATATTCACAGGTACATGCACAAATACAAATATCTTTGCACAGTTTGAAACTGTTGGGAAGTGACAACCACCGGATAAAGTTATCCAGCCATTGCTGGAACGACTGGGGCTTAGTACATAAAATTTATGTAGCAAATTTAATTCACCTGTGCAGCTCTGGGCTTTGGAATTGTCTGATCAGCAATCTTTTTAAGCTAAAACAAACATAACAATAACAAGGGTTTGTTTCACAATAATAGGAAGAATTTTCTCGCAAGGTTCTACTACCACCAACTTTCATCTTTCCCATGATGCATCTTAAGATTTCTGGAGTTTTACCTCATTATTAAATCTCTTGAACAGATCCTCAAAGAGTAAAGATAAAAGCTGAAAAAGAAAATACAAAGATAGAAGCATTTTTCAATAGAGTAGTACAGGATAAATTTACTTGCTTGAATTCTTAATTTTCTTAGACAAGTGAAATAAATGTACAGTGTATATATTTTTAAAGTGTGGGTTATAGGCAAAATGGAGAAGTTATCTTCCCACTTATCTGCACAATTTGCGCAACTGTCTCTTATGGACACCTGAAAATTTCAGGTGTCTTCAACAGAATTTGAACCCATGACCTCTGCGATGCTCTACCAATTGAGATTTGAACCTACACAGTTAGGAACAGGTCAATTTGTTGGACTCGTGTGTTCCCATGAAAGGACTTGATAAAATAAATGCATGTATTGCATGTTTAAGAGGTGCAGGTTATAGATGACACTTATCTAGACATTTATCTCTCAATTTTTTGTCAACTTTCTCTACTGCCTCAAATTTCTATATTGGAATCCATGGAATTTCAAAAAAGGTATAAAGTCTAAAAGAAAAAGTACAAATTTCCAGAGACCTGCTGTGGGATTTTTTAAATCAACTATGACATATATTGCAATGATTTGGATGACAGAGAAGGCAATTAGCCCTACGCTATAAAGGGAAGGTAGGTTGACACAAATTGCTGCTCAGTCACTTATATTCTATTGTAGGAGTACTATTGCCTCAAGGGTCCTTGCAACTCAGCATCCCTTTTAATTTTTGGCTTTGCCCAACCTTCCCATACATGTAGTATAAGTCCAATACAATTAACTGCAATTTAAGTGTGACAGGTCAGGGGTGGATCCAGGATGGAAGGGGGGGGGGGTGAATAGGGTAGCTAGCCACTCCCCATTGGGGCTCCTTTTTTCCTTTTTTTCTATTTATCTGCTTTTTATTGTATTTTGTATTTCTGCTGGAACAGATACCATTTACCTGACAAGAACATTATTATTAATGCAAAACATAAACAAAGTCAAAATGGCAGCGTAAACTATGTGGACTTTTGTCAGAGTATATACTTTGATTCTTTCAATTCACCCCCTTAAAATATTCCTAGATTCCCCAATACAGGTACTGGTTAACCTGCAGCAGTTACATCAGTTGCAATAAAGTTACTGCAGTTGTAAGTTTCCATGGTTACCTCTTGTTTAACTTTCCAGTTAGCACATGGGCATTTTGTCTGAGCATGCGCGAACGGAATCGAATTATTCGAGTTCGGCGCCATTGTTATTTTGAACGCGCTGCCCGCGGGTTTTTAAACGGGCGATCTACACTTTGAAAAATATTTTGTCAAGAGAGATGAAAGATTGTAACAAAATTACACACTTTTCTATCACTATGGATATTCTTCGAGTTTTTTGGGCGTTCGGATGAGAATATTTTAATGATCAAATTGCGAACAAAACGAGATAAAGGCCCAAAGAAGTGGAGTTTGGCATTTGATTTACCGAAGTTCAAGATGTTCACACGAGAAGGCAAATGATGCAGGTTAGTTTGAAGATGTTGAAGCTTAATTGTAATGAATCATAGGGCTGCATATTGACACGATCCTCAGATACACCATCCTTTATGAGATGGAAATTTTGAATTTGAGCTGATTTTGCTTCAACTTTGAAGTAAGTTTTCATCATAATTCCGCCGGCCCCCAAGCTTTAAATTACTTCAAATAACATTGTGTCTTCTTCCTCTTTGCAGCCGCTTGGGACTCCAGGCTTTAAAAAATGCGCTGTTTGTAGGATTACAATGTTATTACAACAGCTTTTGGCAAATTTTTATTTGGGAAGTTTTGATAGATTTTCCAAGTCGTGGATCACAAAAGTCTTCTGTCTTGCTGCTCTCCAAGTCTGTTGTGCAGAGCATATAGTTGTCCATTTTTAACAAGGTTGTAGTGTCATTTCAATACACGATGACTTTTGCAATGTTTTTTCCTGTGCTTCAGTAGGTATTTTTGTAATTGCTTTTTTCGTCTCCTAGAGCTAACTTAAGTCAAAAGTTCGGTTAAACTACCCTTTTTCGCCGGCCCCCAAGTCCGAGAACACTTTTAGTGCATTGTTTCTTTATTTGTCCTCCGCTTTATCTGGTTTATTTATTCCGAAAAAATGCGTGCTCTTTTTTGTAGCAAGGCAAACTTCTACCGTTTACTGTCGAAGATTGCACATTTGGAGCTTGTCCATGTAGTTTTCGAACCGGATGGCGTAAGCTCTGTTATCGTGTTTATTTCATTAGCATGCTGCTAGCATTAAAAGCTCGTCGGTTTTTTTTTCTCCGTGCAGCAATTGAATTTACCTCAGCAAGTGTTCTTAGACGAGCGATTTAAGAAATAAGTGAGAATGCTCATTCAAAAAGATTTGGTTGTAATTCTGGAGACGAGCTCTGTAGGGCAGAACAGACATTTCGCTTTTAGTGTGTATCCCTTAGCCTGTAGAGGAATGCCAATCACGATTTCTTTAGATGTATGTGTTAGTTATACATTTGTACAAAAAAAAATGTTAGGAAACACCTTTTACTTGCCAAAATCCCGTTGTACCGTCTAGAATAAGTGAAACATGCACTTGATTATCTTCAAGACCTGTCACTATATTTTGATCATCTTCTCAACAATCATTATTCACAAATAATATGTTACACATCAGATTTGTCATGTACTGGCTCTTCCAACAATCCATATACTGTAGTATAAAAATCAATAAATGTTCACCACAATTCACGGGTAAAGGAAGATACAAAATTATGTTGAAAACTAGATGAACAATAATACTTTCAAATTTGCAATGAGAGTAAGCAAGGGAGTTCATCTACATATTACCTTGAATGTTATTTGTACCCAAAAAATGTTGAATTAATTCTGGGTACAGTGTAGCAAATCTTTATGAGCATTTACAATGTATGTAAAAACCAAGATAGTGTGAGGAAGAGGGAGAGAATGGTTTACTTAAGTTGAAAGAAATGAAACCCTATATTATTGATGTTTACTTCAGACGTTGTGCCCCCCACTCATGCATAATCATTCCTGCAAGATATCTGATGAAGTTACTGATGTTTCCAGAAGAGCTGATTGCAATAAGGCCACCTTGTAGCCCATGCTTGTGGCTTTCAAAGAGGCTAATGGTTGTATGCATTAGAAGCTTGTCTCTTTGTGCTTTGTAGTGACATCTGTTCAGACGTGTATTCTGAGCCATGATCAGAAGTACTCTGCAAATTATTATTTAGTTTTAAGATTAGGCTGTTAATTGAAAGGACAAGGGGAATGTAAATTATCTAGAAGAATGAAAAGAGTTCCATATTGCATGTCTTTAATTTGAAGAGTTTACTCATCACAGTTTCTCGAAAAGTGTCCATAATTCTCCATGTCTTAGCTTTATCAGTAAGCTTGCTTTAGAAAAAGTGTTTCATGTACAGAATTAAAAGTTAGGATCAAAAGAACTGACAGCGTATTCTCTGCTGTTTAGATAGATGAGCAGTGGCTCAACAATTGGAGCAATGGACAGAAGTGATGGCTGAGAGGTCAAGTTTTGTGGAAAGGTGTTACCTTGAGACCCAGTTGTGAATGAAGATAAATGGGCAAATTGGTTATGTGAAACAGCAGTATTTGAAGCTCTTGAAGTTCTGGATTATGATTGGAATCTTAAACACTCATAGATAATTAATTTGTTTGCAGTAAATTTAACAGATGTGCTGAATTCATGAGGCTCATACAAATGGGATTCTTTGTTGCTTATAAATTCAATGTACAGTTAAGATTTCACTAGTTGGAGTTACATCCATCCTACATAATAAAATGTTACATGTCATAGTCTCAGTAAGGTGACCAGCAAGTTGATATGAAGAAAAACACTCGTGATCATTACGTTTTGGATATCCATTTATTGTGAATACAGTTGTTGACCATTTCCTCATATCTTATACTTCCGAAGGACTAACAAACTAAATTATATTTTAGTTCTATACTTGTAAAAGTTTAAAAAGCTTGGGGCTTGATATTAAAAAAGGAATACTCTTTGGTGTGTCACTCTTAACATCGCTTTGTTCCCTGGGCCTGGTCTAGTCAGAACTTACTAATTTCCTGTTGTCATTTTGTAATCAATTTTCAACTTGAATAGTCTGATTCTTTGGAAATGAACACAGAGAAGGATCATTCCTACAGATTGAGACAGTTGTACAAGGTTCAAGAGGGCAGCTTGTTCAATTACAACATGGGAATCATAGACCGTAGACAATTTGCCCTTAGACAGTGGTTATTTATTTCAGGTCCTCAGATTTAGTTCCCTAGGGATTTGGGATGTGCTTAAACTCAAAATCTTAACCAGCTATCTTGCTCTAGTTCCCTGAAGCTAACACCATGTAAGCTAAGTAATTTTCAAATGGGAGGTGCTCCATGCAATACACGAAACCAAGACTTAACATGACTTACTCTCTGTCAGAAGCTTCAAACGTTCCACAATTTCTAAACATTTTTCCCGTGGTAACATTACCAACTCTCTATTTTCTGGCTGTTTACTCAGACCATAATTTGGTCAAAGCTGCTGTTTTTGGCCCGTCGTTCACGCTTGTTCGCGTTCATGCCAACAAACTTGAAACCAAAAAAGGCAAGCTACCGTAAACTTTGGGTTTGAACATTTATTTTCATAATGTAGCTGAAATTCTTGATATTTTAACACATTTCAAACAAGAATGCCCAACAGAGCAAAAGAGAGAACAGTGAGAGGTAAACACGTAGGTTGGAATCAAAACTAACGCGGTAAAATGTCTGTCTAGTGTGCTTATGTGTGTTTGAAGAGCCCTTCGAATTATCCAACTTTCGCAAGATTACTGACTGCGTGAGAGTTCCACACCAAAACAACTTGTTGTCCCTTATTATTCGAAAGTACTTTGCTGTGACTTTTTGCCATAAACAGCCCAACCGTTTCTCGATCTTTTGACACCGTCTACACGTAAGGCAAGGAAGATAAACTACACAGATAACGACACGAACTCGAAACTTTTCGCCAGGTAGACCGCCATTATTTTGGTTTCTGCTTATGGCGGGCCAGCGGATACGCTCATAAGAGACCTCAAAGTCGCGCACGCGCAGACAGAATGCCCCTGTGCTTGCTCCCTTCACAACTGGGCACTAGCTCTCCAAAATACATATGTACGTATGACAAGTTAAATTAATAACATATATGGGTAAATTAACACCATATCACTCAGACTACCTGTCCTGCAAGTTCGAGTCTCTTATTCCCGTAGTAATCACGGTCATCCACATGAGCCTGAAAAATGGCAATTCAAAAGAGAGAACCGGTAATCTTGAATCAGACACAAATACCGTAAACGTCCATGTATAAGCCGCACTTTTTTTCACAAAATTGAAGCCATAAATCAAGGGTGCGGCTTATCCATGGATACATCTGTGTTTGGAGTTTTAAAAAACCTAATTAACATTCATACAACTTCTTAAGATCTCAGTAAAGAAACATAAAAGAAACTGAGAGCATGTTGCTGTTGTTCATTGACTTTTTAATGAGTGGTGGCTCATTTTGTTTTCCAAAATCTGCGCTTCTAAATTCGGGGTGCGGCTTATCTACGGATGCGGCTTATACATGGACGTTTACGGTAGACCATAATTTATTCGTATTCTCAGTATTGGACTGGAACTAGCTTGTAATGGAGGCTAATGCAGGGGAATCTTGTCAAATGCAAATACTTTTTAATATACTGGTATCCCCTGCATTAGCCTCAATTGCAAGCTAGTTCCAGCCCAATACTGAGAATACAAATAATAATTATGGTCTATTATCGAGCGCAAATTCTTTAACATTTGAGACGTTACCGATATAGAGGACCTTAGTCCGCTGATTTCACCGTTGAAGCAAACATTTATCTATCAACACCAAACATAGATTTTGCTGATTCCATAGTTGAGAAAAACAAAGGATTCCTCTTGTTTACAGACAGGACCAACAGTTATTCTGCGAGGGGCATCTCTCAAGAATGATGCACAAACTCAAATTCAAATTCAGGGTAACGTATTTACTCTCCATCCATGACGGCCACCTACAAAAAGCAGTCTTACTTTTACATTTAGAAGAAGCTTGTAGTAAAAAAAAACATGTACCTCATCACTGCAAGCTAGTATGACTCTCCGAACCATAAGGGCAAGAAAGACACACTTTGGCTTGAAATCATACTTGATTACCTGAAACCAGCTTTTGACAATTAGCAAGATCACAGCACTTGAAATGGCATTTTAAGAAAGTTGTCACCAACGCTAAAATACCAAAATACTGTTACCGGAACATGGGCAAGCATGACTCCAGCAAGCAGCTCTCTGGCTTCCTCCACTTTTGTTCTGCTCTTGCCCCAAGTTGCCCGCTGACGTACTTTTGAACCCAGGTACTGCAAAGCCTATTAACATGAAGTTTTACAATAATAGTTATTTAGCCTTTGGCACGCGGAGCTACATATGATACATGTAGAGACTTTTTCAGGATGAGAAAATTTATAATGCATTCTGCAATTGTAGGATGAGCCAGTGCCAGATAGTACATGTACACCAAAAAACAGACATATTGAATCTCTCCAAGCCTTGAAATTTTAAGATTTTTTTTTGGAACTGCGTGCTCAAGATTCTCCTTTAACTGCAATGGTCACTTTCACTTCACAATAACACAATTTTGTTGCCCAAGAGGTTGTCCCACCAAATACAGTACCTTGGCTTAACAAAAGATGAAAGCCATGCTTCTGCTCCACCAATTCTCACCTCTCACCATGTTTATAAGAAATATAAAAAATCTAAGATACAATAAAGCTAACAAACTTGTATGCTTATCTGAGAAAAGGTTGATTGTAATTTTAATTTACAGCATGTTAACTCTATTACCTGCAACTGAGAGTAGATGTGTAGCTTATGGCACTCCTCCAGTGATGGGGCAAAAGTTGAGATGACATCATCCTCACAACCAACCATCTGAACAATTTCTTGTTCGCATTCAATACCCATGGCTTTGAAAACAACAACCACTGGAACATCCTAAAATTGCACACAAAGAAATGTGTGTAATGTGCAATGTTAACATTGTCACCATCTGCTGATTCTGATTAACAAATTAATTATAATTTTATTTTCATCAAATTCAAGGATTCAAAGCTTAATGAATGACTTAATAATATTTAGAGTTTGAGCTTTCCTGTTTTTTGAGAAGGAAAAAAACCCTTCTACTGTCTTAGAGGTGGCACTCAAGTTGTGTAACGACCATAAAATCCAGGGAAGAATGAAGTTGGTACTATGTACATGTATGCACAAAGTTCTCTTACCTCTGACAGAGCATTGTGCTTAACACAAAACTTGTTTCCTTTTGTCACAATATTTGTCCTACTCTTTCTTTCTGCAGTTGAACTGTGACGAGTAAACACCACAATTATGAAAATAATGTGAGAAGAGTATATGTATTGCTAAATAAATTATATTTTTTTCAAAATAATGAAATTTTCGTCTTGATTAAAGTATGAAAGAAAGGTAGTGATCCTGGCACTTTTAACTGGACAATTTAAAGCAATTGTCTCTTATGGACACCTGAAGAATCTTGCTGGCTTTAATAGGACTCAAACCCATGGCCTCTGTGATGCAGGTGCATTGCCCCACCAACTGAGCTATGTCAAGCCACTCAGTTGGGAGCCGGTCAATCTGTTGGACTCATGTACCCTGCTAAAAGAACTTGATGAAATAATGTACATATTTGAGGTTCAGGTTATAGACAAAAGATAGAAGGATAACTTTTCACTGGGATGTAAGAGATATATACCGGTATATGTTACTTGCCACCTGGGAAGTCCACATAATGAAAAACTGCGACCAAGGTCTTAAAAATGCTGCCTGAAGCCACACCCCAAGGGCAGCGTTTTCAAGACCGATGTCACAGTTTTTTTGCTGTACAGACCGACCCTTAGCTGGTAAATATTAACTTATTTAATTTGGTCCTGTCTAGAGGTCTCTTTCTTCCTCTCTCAAATCAGTTTCATTTGTAATCATTGACATGCATCGCACTTGATAGCAAATGCAATGTGTGACTTACAAATTGAACATTTCAAAGAGAAAATGACATTTTTACTGGTATTTGAATTCTGTTTCCAAGCCTCTTGTGTAATAAAAATCTGTAAACAGAAACTAACTTTTGTATGTAAATGGATAATTGATGTCAAAAAATGGAAATTATGAGCAACGACAAAACATCTCCGGGCGTTCCCATGCCCATAGGCAGAGATAGATAAATCTAGACGGCGTGCCAAAAACCAATCAGATTGCCCGATTCGATACCATGCCCTCATGGTAAAAATAAGGTCTATTCAGCTTGTAGGTCATACGTTTTAAAACGTGTAACAAGTTTTGTCACTTAAAAGCAGTGAAATAGCAAAGAGAAATACTGCAATACCTAGTCACAGAGCATCCAATATTTCCTTTCCTGTCAGCTTCCACAATAATGCGATTTTTTGACAGTTGTTCTTGGATTAAAATAACCTTTTCAGTTCCGTTGGCTACAAAGTAACCACCTGAAAGAGGAGTTAGGTTTGATAGTAAAGTGGATTTAAATTGCATGACTGTTTGAAGCAAGCACAGGCCATTGCATTGACTTATTAGGAGCCAGGTCTACTTATAAAATAGGTCACATAATCCACAGGTCAAGACTGGACGTCCCTATTCCACTGATGAACAACTAAGCCAAATAAATGTTCCCCTTCAACATAAACATGAGACACTCTTGGTGTTGTTCATTTATCTGTAACACTGTGACCCATGACCTGTCATCTTAGCCCTATAGGAATTAAGCTTCTCATGGTGAAAATATCCAAGCATTACCTAGTGATAATATAATGTTTACAGAATTTGATTGTTTTTGCTTGTTATACAAATGACTGCATACTAGGACATATAGTACTTGTAATGACTAGTAAGCGAGGATTTGTATTAAAAGAGGACTGTTCATTGCAGTGATCAATGATTAATGTACATTGGCACTACCTTTACTCAGCAAATTTTGATCATGGATATGATCGACTTTTACCTGTGACATCCATCGTCCCCAAACAAAGTAGGATGCATGGGTTATGCAATGGTCAGGACCACCAAAATTAGTGCATTGTCATTTAGGTTTCTTCATCTTCTGTTCAAGAAAACCATTTTCACCTGAATCGATTTTACCAAGCTTGAACATGTTTATTATTGTTTGGTAGATCGCCAAGCTTGCAATATCAAATATTAAACAAAAGCACAGAAAAGACAGGAGCGAAAGGCTACTTTTTACGTGCTCCTGAAAGACAATTATCCAAAAATCATGATTGCTGAGATAGCAATTATGTTGCTATTATGATCAACAAAGAAGGAGACTGTCCCCTTTACCATGATACTAACCTGGATCAATTGGACACTCATTTAAAGCGGCTAACTCCGCTGGGCTCTTCCCTGTCAATACACAGTTCGAACTTCGCAGCATTATGGGCATTCTGCACATTCAATAAAAATGGACAGGTCATTCAAACTTAGTCCTTCAGGTATGTTATGATGATTTAATTTAAATGATTGGCAACTTAGTGGATTAATTCCTAGATCCCTCCAAGACGTTACTCTGGCAAGGTTTTAGGTTAATACAAATCAAATCAGGCAACATGTTACAAGA
>BLFP01001763.1:462364-477364 GCA_014634505.1 Montipora efflorescens | reverse complement strand
TATTTGGATAATTTTTGTGTTACGCAAAATTCAGTCACGGTGCGCAATGACTTTTGGGCGAATGTGGTCCTTTAACATTCCAGCACTTTTTCTTTCTTGATCCTCAGTCCATGATTCTTATGACTCAAAATTCAAACAACAGGTCCTTCAAGACACGAGAACAGTTCAGAGTCCTGATCAAGTCCAGGCTGTCAACTTACAGTACCTTTCAATGGTACTGTACCTAATTATTGATTACTACTGTACATGTATCTTTATGAGGAAAAAACCGGCAGGTACAGAACACAGTCAGGTGTCAGGTCCCAGGTCCAGGTCACAGGTCATTCTTTTACAAATACAGAAAGTATCCTAAACATCCAATAAAGCTAACGTTAAGCCTCATTAGGCCTAAACAAAAGGTTTTAGGCCTAATATTAGCACTTGTAAATAGTTAGGATTGTTTCTGTATCAGTAAAACAATGACCTGTGACCTGGACATGTGACGTGAGACCCGTGTTTTGTACCTGCCCGAAAAAGAAACGAAGAAAAACAAACATTACTGACCTCCCTATTGGTAAGTTATGCCTCACTACTCTCTGAAAAAGAGGAGACGACAGTGTAACTCTTAAATTAAATTTGATGCAATGCAAACCACAAAGAAATGATCCAATAACTGATAAAAAACAAATTAACCTGCTTTCCTCTGGTGTACTCAATGTCCACTGTAATAGGTGCTGAGTATGTCATATCTCTGAGGCGACACTATCAATAAAAAACACAGAAATGCTAGTCATTTGCCGCAATACAGAAAATACATGTATAATCAGGGATGTAGCTGAGAAATAAAATGCATCCGGTTGGAGATTCTATTGACGTGGTAAGTTCATGCCCTGAGCATCAAAGGAAGCTGGTACCGGGGGGGTAACAAGATTGTTCCCAGTGCTTCACATTACACCTGGCATTCTTTAATATGGCGAATACGGGGAAAGAGAAGACACACACAACAGTACTTTAATAAAAGAATGCTCTTTTTTTTTATTTCCAGCATCATTAAATGCTAGTGATAATTCCGTATACAAACAGATATTCAATTTTGTTTTGTTAACACATCCAATGACTTTAAACTTTGCTGAGAATAATTATATTAAATTTGCAATCTTCTTAGTCACTTCAATCGACCGCTAAAATTCAGCCAGCAATCACCCAGGGCTTTCTCAAGCAGTGATTTTCACTGGCTACACTGGCGCTTAGCAACATCCCTGTGTACAAAAGAGTTCTACAAATTTAAACATACTTTTTTCATTTAATGGCCGAAAATTAAATCAATATTTCGGGACTACACAAAGGACTACTGGCACACAGATCACCATAAAAAGTAATTCTGATACCTCAGGTTACAAACTTCAATGTGGCTGTATCACACAAAATAACTGAATTTACAATTATTTTAGGAGGAATATGTAAAGAGTACTTTAACCCAATGATCCCTGAAAGTGAGGTATGATCTGTCTAACACCAGACAATTTTACTCATCAACTGGGAGTGTCCTAGGGCAATTTTGAGGTGTCAATAGGTTAAGCAGTCAAAAACTATGTCGGCTTCCATTAACCCATTAACCCATTAACCCACTTAAACCCATTAACCAATTGACCCCTGGGAGTGAGACTAAACAGATTTTACTCATCAACTGGGGGTGCCATAGGACATTTGAGGTCTCAATGGCCTCAGTGCATGATTACAATAATATTATAATAAAAACTTGCCTCATGAGGTGATATGGGTTTGGTGATGTTGAAGGACTCCTCCACATCTGGACTTCCTACATAAATATTCAGGTACCTTAAAGAAACATCAAGTTGAACATAATTATATTAATTCGTGTTTCATTAAATTCTGTTTTTTGCGCTACTAGGTCATCTGGTGGAAAAGGAATACTTCTGCCCTCTGAGTAGAGACCTGGGAAATCTACCCTTGAATGCTTATTATTAATTTTTTTATTTTTCCAATAGGAAAATTGTTCTTACTTGAGATACCACACGGGATCAGCATCTGTTGTAATCTTTTCATTGGCTTTCATGATCTTTTTTATCTACCAAAAAAGAAATGGGAGCCACTTTCTTAATCTTGACATTCTTAACTGTAACTTCAAACCAAAAGAGATCCTAACACATGCTTTAAGAAGGCCAACACACTAAAACATATTTTTAAACTGAAGTTTCGCTATTGAACCAATGGCTGACAATATTTCTTGACTCCCAAGTTCTTAGAGAGCTGGAACAAGAAGAAAGTGAATAAGGGTGAAAAAAAAGTGAATGAGCATTAGGCAAGATTGAGAGAGAAAAGTCTAGTGCATAGACCTTTCATTTACAATGCAATGGGAATGGTAGGTTTTTAGAGTAAAGCATGTGCAATAAAAACATGTTTAAAATCTTTTTGTTTGTAGTCCTCACTTAAAGCCACCAATCCAACCAACCCCTTATGCATTTACTCTTTAGAAAACAGCAACAGGGCTAGAAATTGTGACTGCCATGAAGTCGCATTTGTGACTGAATATTTTCCCTTTGCGACTAAAATATCTGGAGAAGTAGTAAATGTGCGACTTTTTTCACAAACAAAAGGGTTACAAGTTGCCACTTTGTTAAAATGAAAATAGTAATAAAGACATGACAAAATTATTACCGTATAACGTTTGTTTCTTGTCATGAATTTTCTTTACCAGAAGATAGCATAATATTAAAATTTAGCTACGATGTTACATGCACAACTCCATTCCTTCGATCATTCGCCATTTTCAGTTGTTTCATTACACACAAGTATCGCAGGCTCATATTTTGTTCCAAAATTACGATTGGATTTTTTTTGTTAATTTCAAGACCCGTTTTAAGTATTGCCGTCCAACATGGCCGCCATGTCACATGAGTGCAGACCAAGGGTGAAAGGGTTAAAGTTAACAATAAAATAATCATTCTATTAAAAAATATAAGTACTCACAATGTTCAAAAAAGTCATTATTATTAATTTACTTTTCAAGCGATATTTAAAGGAAGCAAGTGATTGTAAGATTTTAAGGCCCAAGGGTTGAGATTATTCGAGATCATGGTAACCATGTGATAACAAAAGGTCCTCTGGCGGCTTTCGATTTATATACAGAAATTGTTTAAAAGTTGAGAATTTCAAGAGGTTCACCCAGTGCCCCTGATTCTAGTCACATCATACAAGATAACCAAAATGTTCTTAAACTACTTACATCAACATTGATAAAATAGTTGAATGAATCGATATGCTGCTTGACAAGTCCCTTGACCTGTGAATCACACCATCACATATTTCATCTTTTAGTGAGAACTTTGAAGGAATTGTTAAAAGAAACATATTTTCCAGAAAGGCATGCGATTTGATGGACTACAATTTTGATAGACAGCACAAAGTGTCAGAAAATAACCCTAACCCTTTAAAACTCACCTTATTGCTTGAAATGGGTAGAAAATGTTTAGAGGAACAATTATTTGTGTTGAATATCAAAATTCAGAGCAGGAATCAATTTGGCATGTACATTTCTGGACATAGGAGAGATTAAGTACAGACTGAATTCAACACAAGGATCTTTTGAACAAAATCTACCTCACCTTCAAAAATGCAGGCAATAGTTTCCATTTGTCCTACAAAGGTAAAAAATAAATTAATACATAAAATGACTGTTAATAGACCATTGCACGGTTTTTGACCGCCACCTTGGCTGGGGGGCAAACACATGTATCGGATTTTGGCCAACTTTGAACCACTGTAGCGCCGATAAAAAGAGACAGATTTCCAACTTCAGCCACTACTTTAAATAGTTTTATTGATTTCTGTGATTATGAGAGCACATCAAAATTAAATTAAATTTTAAATACAGCATGGAGCCCATGCACCCTTTCACAAAGAGTGGGCTAGGGATATGGCAAGTAATTTTATGATGCATGCTTATTTATTTATTTATTTATTTATTTATTTATTTATTTAGTGGCTGGAAATTTGAAATCATGCCAAAAAAGATAATTGACAACAAACACCTTTCCACCGCACAGACGTCAACAAGAAAATTATATTACAAGAGCTAATACCCACCTCAACAGTTTTAATTGGTTTAGAGATGTCTTCAAAATTATCGTTTATTTTTTCTAATGGGATAAACTCCATTCTACTGCACTTGCTGTTTTTATTCCTATGATGTGACTTGTAAATCGCCTATACGCTTGACACTCAGGTGAGTGCCAGTCTTGTATTAGACGGAATCATGATCAGCTGGCCTGGAGAGAAAAATACATACATGTCAGTTGTAGATGCACGTGTTCTGGTATTTTTCTGTACTTCCTGTATTCATGTGAAGTAGTAGTCTTCAGTCAATTAACACAATAATTCCACTGTGGATAAAAGCCTGTTTTCTTAAAACTAAATATTTTGTTTTTAAAGATTATGTTCCCCTACCATCATTTAATGCTCGCAAGAAGTGTTGTTTTGTCCGCCATCTTAGAAATTTGCTCGGTTTCATTCTCCGGTGAACTAAGTAAAATCGAAACGTCCTGGAAACGAGGATTACAGAAAGTCTCGAATTCCCGAATATATAGGGAATAGAAGCCAGAAATACACCGTCAAACACCTGCGAAATGCTATTTTAAACATATATTTATTATCGTTGCTGCTTCAAACCGCCAGACATACCGTTTTAAATCATCACTCCAAGACCTCTCCATGCATAGTTTGACACGGTTTAGGAGAAGGAGAAATGAAATAGAGTTTTTCCGGTGTCACATTTTTTCAGGGAGAATTTATGAATACCAATTTGTTTTTAACAAACGGATGCATTTTTAGCAGTTTAAATAAAGTTATTCTTATTATATAGAATTAAGCACAGGGTTTTTTTTCTTGTTCGGTCCTTTATTCCTTGTTGCTCCAAGTGGCCTGTCAGCTTCTTTGACACTGAACCCAATGCACCTACTACCACTGGCATAACTTTTGTCCTTGATTTCCAGATCCTTTTAATCTCTCTTGCCAGGTCTTAGCACTTTTCACACTTTTCAGTTTCTTTCTGCAGTACGTTGCTATCTCCGGGAACAGCTATGTCCACAATGATTGTTTCCTTTGCCTTCTTTTTCTCAATTGTAATGTCTGGCCTCCTGTGATGGCTTTCACGGTCTCGGTTAGGATGGTTAAGTCCCACAACAGTTTTACTTCCTCATTCTTTTCTACGCTTTTGGGGAAATGCTCATACCATTTGTCACTGCACTCAACTCCATATTCCTTGCACAACTCCCAAAGTATGACCCACCCAGCAACGTCATGTCTCTTTTTATATTCTGTCTGCGCAGGTTTGGGGCAACTACACAAAATATGCTTCGCAGTTTCATCGTGACTACCACACATTCTGCATTTGGATGATGTTAATTTGGTTTTCGATTTTGGCTTTTACGGCGTTTGTTCTTAGTACCTGGTATTGCGTGGCAAAAATAAGCCCTTCTGTCTTCAGTTCACCAGTTCTTATCCAATTCCAGGAAACACCAGATAGGTCTTCTGTCTCTCGCTTGAAGTGCCCATGCAGCTGCTTTCCAGACCGGTCCTCAGTTCTTTTCCTCTTCATCCTTTCGTTATATTCCTTTGGTGTTTCAGTTTCATCGACATTCTTCCCCTTCCCTTCCTTTCCTTACAGCTTTCAACAAACTTTCTTGGCTCTGGCTGATGTAGACATTGATATTTCTTTCTTCGGTAAATATGGCATCCTCAACACTAATTAGTCCACGCCCTCCTTCTCTTCTTGGTAAGTACAGACCGCTTACATTGGACCTGTAAGGGGATAAAGAGCGCCATGGATGGTTAATAGTTTCCTGGTCTTACGATCCAATTCAGCAAGCTCACTCTTTGTCCAGTTTACAATCCCCCCACTGTACCGAGGTAGAGATACAGCCCAGATGTTAATAGCTTTTATAACATTACCAGCATTTAGCTTTGAGGACAAAGTTTTCTTCACTCTCCTAATATACTCCTTCTTCATACTTCTCTTCACTTTGTCATGCATAATGTCATCGCCCTCCAACATCCCCAGATATTTATAACCTTCAACATCATCTCCGATACTTCGGATAATTCTTCCATCAGGCAATCTTATGCCCTCTGACTTATCCAGCTTGCCTCTTTTCATTACCAGCATTGCGCACTTCTCGATTCCAAAATCCATGTCAGTGTCACTGTTGAACACCCGGACAGTATGTACAAGTGAGTTAATTTCGATCCTAATCATCTGTTCCATATAATTTCAGGTCGTCCATAAACAGTAAATGGGTTATCTTGCCCTCTTCCTTACTGAGTTGGTAGCCTGCTGCTGTTCGTTCAGTACACTTCTGAGAGGTAGCATGGCAATCACAAATAATAAAGGGGATTAGGAATCCCCCTGGAATATTCCTCTCCTGATGGACACTTCAACAAGGTCCTTACCACATGCTGTTTGTTGTGTTTTCCAGGACTCCATGGTTTCCCTCTTTAGCCGTTTGATGTTATCTGCAGCCCCTACAAGATCACGTGTTTCCAATATCCAGGAATGGGGGACAGAACCATACGCCTTCTTATAATCGATCCAAGCAATTGCTAAGTTGGTTTTCCTCTGCTTGCGGTCACGAAGTATTGCTCTATCTATAACCAGTTGGTCCTTTGTTCCTTTGCTCTCCTTCCGGCAACCTTTCTGCTCATCTGGTAACAATGAGCTCTCGTGGAGATGTTGGTACAAATCCTCTGCTATGATCCCTGTCAGTACTTTCCACATTACTGGTAAGCATGTTATTGGCCTGTAGTTTCCCACAGTATTCCGTTTCGCCTTGTCTTTGATCAGCAGAACGGTTTGTCCCTGTGTCATCCATTCGGGAATGCCCTTGCCATCAAGGCATTCTCGCAGCTGCAATGCCATCAGTTGATGTAATTTCTTCATGCTCTTCAACCAGAATCCTTGTACGTTATTGGGGCCGGGAGCCTTCCAGTTTGGGATCTTCCTTAAGATTGCTCGTAGCTTTTCAATATCAATGGTCAGATCATCTTGTCGTTCTACCTGGGTTTTTCCCTTTAGGCCATTTAACCAACCAGCATTTCTTCTCTGTTCCACTGGCCGGTCCCAAATATTACTCCAAAACTCTCTGGCTTTATTAGCATCAGGAGTCGGTCGATCACTTCCCTGTGGATCATCAATTTCTTTGTAAAACTGCCTCTGGTTAGCCTCAAATAACCGGTTCGGCTGGTATTGCAAAATTCGATCGTTATATCACTTGATTTTATGAGCTTTTGCAGTCATACGCTGTTTCAGTTCCTCAATCATATCACAACTTCGACCCCCTTGGTTTCTATTTTGTGCTTTCTCCACAACTGATTCCTGATTCTCGGCCTACTGCACTCATTTCTACAGACTTGCTTTAGTCGGTCTTTTCGCAGCTGATCCACCTGTCCTTGTAGCCGTCTTTTCGACTATGGTTCTTGGGTTGCTTTTTTCTTGCAAGGTTTGTACCCAGTCTTTCAGTCACTACTATAGCAGTGGTATACAGTAGCCTGTTGTTTTCTGAGATGTCTTTTGTTTGTATTTGGGCAGCTACTTCTTCTACAACCTGGAACTCATCTCTTATCCTTCGCTTTACAATTCCCTTCAAAGCTGGTCCTTTCTCTTGGTCTTGACTCAGTTTGATTTCATTAAGTCTTTTCGAAATCACCAGTTGGTGTTCAGACATTTGCCTTGTTGCCTTGCCAGACATTTGTTGGTCTTCTTCTTCTTCTTCTTCTTCTTTTTTTTTTTGACGTTGACCATTCTGTGATTTGTTTGCGTGGAGGATATATTATACATATGCACAACGAAATTCGAGATCTCGAGGCTGAAATTTTACAAGCGGTGTGTACTGACGTTGAGATGGAGCCGGTTCTCCAAGAAGTTACGGGGGAAGTGCTGCCGAGGGGCGCCAACAAGGCCCCTGACGCGCGGCTGGATATCCGTGAGCGGGGCTTCTGGGCGAGAGAACAGTCTGCGTTCTTTGATGTTAGGGTATGCCTTCCTAACGCAGACTCATACAACAAGCTCACCCCGGAGAAAGCAGATTTACAAGTTACACAAGTATGATAAAGAGCGCCTGTACTCGTCTAGAGTTCTTGAGGTAGAACGGGGCACATTCACACCCTTGGTTTTTACTACTACTGGAGGCATGTCTGACGAATGTCAACGTTACCACTGCCGTCTCGCTGAGCTATTGGCAGTGAAGAAATAGGAGAGCTACGCTTCCACTATCACATGGATTAGGTTTGCCTGCGAGGCTCGCGCTCTAGGAGGAGAACTGCTCTAAATAAACCGGAGACTGATCTAGAACTAGAGTCTCGGTCGCATGTAGATAGTTTATCCTTCTGTAAATAGCGTTATCCTTCTGAAAATTTGACACTGAGTCTATAGCAAAAAGCGTTTTAACATTTTATAATATTTATTCATAATTTTTTTCCTTTATATTATCAGTTTCTAATAATAAGAGTTGGTATATTTTTTGCTGAAGATTTTAAAAGAAGATTGAGCATAAAGACAGCATGTAAACATATTTTTGAATACGGTAAGCTATAACATGCTTGTTAAAATGGGACAAAACATTAAGATGTGCTATTTACACAATAAGAAATACATACATATATCAAGTGGTTGTACATGTGCATCAAGACTGTTATACATACATCAAAATTCCCCATATAAATATAATAGGTCATATTAACATGCTTAACGATGCTACACTTACATCAAGATTATATATATTTTAAAAAAGAAAAACTCTGTTTGGGGTCCCCCGTGCTACTTTCAATCCTGCGAAGGAGAGATTAATCGGCCCCTAAACCATACGTGACTAACCCCTTGACTACTCGTAGTTCCTCTATTTGAGTATCTTATTATTGTTTTTTTTGTAATTGAGCGATCCCCCGGGCGAGGTGCAAGGCCCGGAAGTCTTTACAACAGAAAAAGGGAAACAAGAGAAATGGGGATCGCCCAGGAGAAAAAGCACCCCTTAAACGGGGCCGGCACACCAAATTCGTCGGGGAGTCGAACCCCGCCTCTCCTACAGAGATAAAAAGCATAAAAGGCAAAAAATGCTAATAAAAGACAAAACAACAAAAAAGAATTAAAAAACAAACACGGAGATGAAATAAAAGAACAACCAATACATACAAGAGCGAAAGACCTAGAAACAGAAAACGTAGGAGGAACCACTAATGTGACCAAAGACTCCGTTACCACCCCACTGGTATGGCGGAGGAAATATCGGCGGTGACGGCTAGAGTTAAAACGCTTAAAATACAAGGGCAAATAAAAACGTAGGCGGGCCTTTATACTAGAGATAAGGTGAACTGCACTGGGGGCCTCTGAGCGAAAATGATGATCATTACGCTGTAACCAGACCAGATATTTACAAACATTCAACAGGTAGCAAAATACCCTGGGAACGCAACGCATCTCATCAGACGAACAACCAAAGAGGGCATGGCGAAGAGAAATAGACGGAGCCAGAGGGGAAGCCCGGGAGAGTTGAGTCTGGACCCAAGCATACCCACTCTGGACAAGAGGACAGAAGAAAAATAGGTGTTCGAGACTTTCCAGCTGAAACCCACAGAAACAGGCTAAAGGGATAGAGGGACACCAAGATGGATAGAGGGACACCAAGATGAAAGGCACTGAGAAGTATAAAGGACCCCGAGGGCAATCTTCCAGTTAAGATCGGACACCTTGCGATCTAGGGGCAGGAAAAACAAAGAACTCCAGGTGGCAGGCCAGTACAATGTACCAAAAGAAGCGAAAAATGTGGAAACGCAGTTGGGCACGGCAGGGTTAAGCTTGAGGAAGAGAGAGTTAACAAATTTGCAGGACATGGAGTTGACAGGAAAAGGGCCACCAACAGACCCACCGAAAACCAAACCAGAAGGGGACATGGAACCACCAAGAGCCGACGGAGGAAAAGAAGCAGAAGGAAAAGATGAAGGGATAGAAAGAAAGGCAAGGGGAGAAACTCCAAGCCGGTCAAGGAGCCAGTACCTCAACAGGAAAACCCAACCGTTTGGACAAACAACAAGGCGATGGACCCATTGAACCAACAGTGAGGAGACCTTGAAGTCAACCGAGACAACAGAAAACCACCAGCCTCCTTGGGATGAAACATTACGTTGCGACAAACTAGGTCAGGCTTGCCAGACCACAGAAACTTGAAGACAAGACGGTTGAGCTCTGTACGCACCCACGGAGGCATATGGACCAAGGAGGCCACATACCAAACACGTGAGAGTGCCAGGGCATTTACGACGAGGGCCTTTCCGGAAAGGGAAAGGGCCCGGGAACGCCACGCATCAAGACAACGCGACACCGCGTCAATCCGGGGCCGCCAGTTAGCTTCGGCCAGGTCGCCATGCCCAATATAAACACCATGCAAGGACTTTAATTTTTGACGAGGTCCAAGCGATGTCAACAGAAGTAGAACCACTACGAAAACGCCAAGGACCAAGCCAAAGGCCCTCGCACTTACCAAGATTAAGCTTGGAACCCGTTCCCTTTTCAAACTTTCTATAGGTATCAAAGACGGCAAGGATAGCAGAGTCCGAAGCAGCCACAACGGAAGTGTCATCAGCATATAAGGAAAGAACAGGCAAACTAGTGGATAGACCGGGCGGCCGCAGCCCCACAATGTCAGGGTGGGCCCGAATGTTAACAGCCAGCACTTCGATAGAGATGACGTAGAGAAGAGTAGAGAGCGGGCAGCCCTGACGGACGCCGCGGGAAGGTCGAAAGAAATCTGACCAATAACCCTTTAGGAGAACCATGCTTCTGACATCCGTGTACAAAAGACGAACTCACGAAATAAACGTCGGACCAAAGCCAAAACGGGAAAGAGTGCGGAAAAGGAAAGCCCAGTCCACTCTATCAAAGGCTTTCTCTTGGTCCAGAGACAGGATGGCGGCAGGTGTCTTAGTCTCGGAAGTAAATTCCACAAGATCTCTTAGGAAAGCCGCATTCTCACCAATGTAGCGTCCACGGACGCCACAGGTTTGATCCGGGCCAATCACCAGATGAAGCACTTTTAAAAGACGCCCAGCCAGAGCCCTGGCACACAGCTTGTAGTCAACATTTAATAGACTAATCGGGCGCCAGTTTTTATGATCTAAACGGTCACCCTTCTTAAAGATAAGACAAATGAGGGCACCTTGGAAAGAAAACGGAAGAGACCCAGACGTAAAAGAATCATTGAGCATATCCACAAGATCAGCGCCCAGGATTCCGCAGAAAGTACGATAAAACTCATTCGGGAGCCCATCTGATCCCGGTGACTTGACATCAGCCATACCATCCAAAGCCTGGGAAACCTCACCCACAGTCAAAGGACCCTCACAAGAGTCGCAGGCCGCTGGGGGAAGACGAGAGGACAGACTGTTCAAGAGATCATCCTGCACAGAGAAATCAATACTACCAGCAGAAAACAGAGATGAGTAGAAATCTACCCACGAAGAACAGATGGACGAAATATCCGTGGCAAGGGAACCATCAGGGCGCCGCATGGCGGTAATCCAGTCCGAAGTGCCACGCTTCTTCTCAAGACGCAGGAAATACTTCGAAGACATCTCACCCTCCTCCGCCCAGCGCACCCTGGAACGGATTCGGGCCCCCTCATCCTCAAACCTGTCCAACTCCGAGATCTTTTCTAGCACCTTCTCGTAAACGTCCAGAAAGGTAATCCTACCGGCATCAATATGCGACTTCAGGTGGCAAGCAAGGGCCGTGTACAGGGAACGGGAGGTCTTCCGTTCAACCTGCTTACCCAAACAAAAACGGATGGCAATGCTCTTAATATGTTCCTTACCCCTGTCCCACCAAGAATGGAGGAAAGAGGAAGGTTTACGCAGCCTCCATGACTTCCAAAAATCCTCAACTAAAGAAACAAACTCCTGTTCCTTCAAGATAGAAATATTCATTTTCCAACGACCAGGACCCCGAGGTAAAGGGGTAGGAATAGGACAGATAAGAAGAACAGCAGAGTGGTCCGAATAAGGACAGGGAAAAATTTCACATGACTTGACACAGTGAACCCAAAGATAGGACAACCGATCAAATCTTTTCGAGACGAAAGGGTCCCATCACTTCTCATCCACGTAAAAGTTGCCGTATTAGGATGCAAGTAGCGCCAAATGTTCACGACGCAACAGTCATTGAAAAGAGACTGAAGGGAACCGGAGCTGTCCGGAGCTGGATTTTGGGAAACAGGGCCACGACGATCCAAAGGCCGACTAAACACCGCATTAAATCTCCACATATAATAGTGGGGATAGCGGGATCCACACTATCTGAGACAAACTGAAAAAAGTCATCGCGAGCCGGGTTTTTGTTTGGCGCATATAGACAAACCACCCGAAAAACAATACCGTTCAGTTCGAATTCCGCTAAAACAAAGCGGCCAGAAGAGTCACAAAGGCTCTTACGCAGGACATACTTGGGCCGGAACAGGAGAACCGAGCCACAAGAAAAAAAGCTGTACCAGGCGAAGCAACGGCCTGAAAGCCGAAAGGAAAGAACCAAGATGTGCACTCGGCACTTGGTGATACCCTTGGCTTCATCACTAACGTCAAAGTCATTATCAACTACAGCATCATTATCATCAGCAGGAATTCTTTCATTTTCAATGACACCATTTTGCAAACTGTTACTTACATTATTTCCAACTACATTAACTTTTTCATTTTCAGTAACATTACTTTGCAGATCATTACCATGATCAAGCAATTCACTTTCAACAACAGTCCTAACATTTACTTTACTCTCTTTAATTACAGTACTTTCTATATCATTAACAATGCCACCCTTTTCACTTCTGTCGTTGACAGAAACGACCAAGGCTTCATTAGTGACGCCAGGACTACTGGCGGCGCCATTTATAACAGCGCTAGCAACAACTTCATCCTCCATAGGGCTAGGCCCGAGAGGAAAGCTGACATCGTCAGCGTTCTCATCATCTGCGTTCCCATCATTTGACCCATCGTCCGAAAGTCTTTCAACAACAGCAAGACCAGCCGGGGCACCACCAGGAGGGGGGCCCGTACTCAGAGGAGGAAAGTCAGAAACACTAAGAGCCGACGAACCCACACTATCAACATCAGGGGAACCGCCCCATGGATTGGGACAGGAGCGAGCAAAATGGCCGGACTGCCCACAAAGGCGACACTTATCCTTATTCGGGCAGTTGGCAGACACATGCCCCTGCTTAATTAGCACACAGATTACACACAATAGGTTGCCCTCTATACCAGATGCGACAATGATACCCATCAATAGAGATGGACCTAGGAGGGGTTTCCCTCAGAACAATGGAGACCAGCCTGGTACCAGTGTAAATTTGCTGACTCGACAGATAGGTCTGCTTCCTGACCTTTTTTACCTCACCAAAATCAGCCAGAGCATGCTCAATTTCAACATCGCTTTCCTCAAAGGGATAGTCGAAAACGTGGACCAAAGTGGTAGCAGGGCCACCACCCAAGATTTTACACCATAGTCCAAAAAGAGATACGCCTTCCATAGACTTTGCCCTGCTAAAGGCTTCATCAGAGCAAAATGTAACCCGAGCAATTTCATAGCGAATCTGCACAGCCAATTTTCTGCCGGTCAAAATATGAAGAGTATTTGACAGCCTCATAATGTTTTTTGTTTTTTGTTTGGTTTTGGTTTTAAAAGAAACGACAGGAACAGGAAAGAATAAACAAGAAAAAAATGAGCTTCGCCCAAAAAGCCAAGTGGACACAAACAACGCCACCAGCTCAAGGAAAAAAAACCAAACGTTAACTAAGTACTACTTTACTGTATAATATGAACTATTTTGTTATGGTTTAACTATTTACTATTTAAGGCAGCCTCAGGCTGAACAAATTAACGACTAATTACGATAATCCAACCACAAAACGTGGGGCTCACCCACCGACAATATATATATATAAGGAACTTTTGCGGGATTTCCACAAAAGAAACTATGAACAAAAGGCGACACAGCCAAACACACCAAAGGGCACGAAGCCCAATTGGGGAAAAAAACAAATGAAAAAAGAAAGTAGAAAAAAAGGACAAAAGGGAAAAATGGAAGAAAACAAAAGAAAAACGGAAAAAAGACCAATGAAAAAGCGGAAAAGATAGCAGAAAAAGATGTGGCGTACCCCGGGTTACGGCAAAAGCCGAGCATAAATCCCCGGGAGGGTGGCCAAAGGAAAGAAAAAGCAAAAGAAGGTCTTACCAAAAATGTCCTCACGAACTCCAAAGGCGAACCACAAGTGCCGCAAATCCAAAGGCAATAACAGTAGCTTGAACCACAAGTGCCACAGGCTTCCCAAGAGTAGGCTGAGATCCACGTCAAGAAAAGCCCTTGACTACTCGCAGCTCCTCTATTACAATACTAATAAATAACTATGGTCTATAGTTTGCAATTGTTTTCTTGAATTTCTCCATGTGGTAAGCAATCTACCGATCACACCATAGTACGTACAGAACGCATGCGCATTGCTAAGATATATATTAGCGCATGTTAAAATGTTATCCGTCAACTTGAAAATGACCGTTGAACGGTCGAAACGTCGTTGTTGTTTTTTAACGTTAACTTTTATAGTAAAATCCCATTCTGAACATTTTTTGATTCCAAAGAAAAAAAAAAAGAACAAAAGAATAAAAACCAGAAACTCTGTCTGGGGTCCCCCGTGCTACTTTCTACTAACTATGATTTTAACGACATTTTAAGCGCTCGAGGCGTCACGCAAAAGTAATTGCCCAGAGATTTCTCTCTATCAGACGAAAGACCTTTTTTTCAACATTCGATGGCCGAAGTTTCAAAGGGTTTAAAGGTAGAGCACATTCTCTGTAAGATATTTCGTAAGACCCAGTTTTAGTGACAAAAAATATAGGCGCCAAGAATAAAATTATTTGGAAACTATAGAATGTCTTAAATGCACTCAAACTTAGCCAAACGACAATTA
>BLFP01001763.1:441549-451792 GCA_014634505.1 Montipora efflorescens | reverse complement strand
CATCGTACAGAATTTGTTGCACTTTCCCTCGTCCATGAAACTTCCACGTAACGCGCGCGGTAACATTATCCGCGGGAAAATTGATATCATCTAAAAATAACCTAAGAGGGATTACGATGGGAATAGGGCCAGTATGAGGGATTACTTCTCTTACCTTGATAATCTCTTGCCAGGGCTTAATATTCATTATTTTGTTACAAACAGCAGGTTCACGTAAACGCAAGCTCAGATCAAAGGCTCACGAAACTCAGTGAAATCCCTCAAAGAACACAATCAGTATTTTCCGTTTCAGCGAGCTTTTATTTGTGTTAATAACAGTGGTTATATCAAACTCCAAAGCAATTACAACTTAGTAAGAGGAAAATTTTATACACCAAACTAAAGACACACTCGAAAACCCGAAAAGCGACTTTCTCTCTCCATCTTACAAAGAAGTGTCAGAGAAAAACACAGGTCACAATCCCTTGTTTCAGCAATACTGGAACACCCTGAAACTTCTGCGAACTCTCAGGTTACACAGTCGCGTTAGGCCAAGTGGAAGTAATAAAGGATTGAGGTCGTTACAGTACTGGTGGAAAAATGAACTACGACATGTTACCTTCGTGGAATAAAGAAAGCTGGGGGACCATTTGTTATGAGCCCCTGTATGAATTTATTACGCCTCTACTTTTTTGAACGCTAAACTGAGTCTCGCAAACACCTTCCTTTTTAGGATGTTGCATGGGAGTTCGCCATCGAAGTTTTCGATTCTACGTCAAAAATACAGAAATATACAAAAATATACGTTAAAAAATGATTATGTTAAAAAGATATATATAAAAGCAACTGAGGTAACACGTTTGATAGTGAAAAACCATCAATCTCCCCTAAGTAATTTCTTATTGCGATACTCACTGTTTACAAACATTTCCTTTGTTTTTTAAACTCGCTATTTACGAAAACAAAGGAACCCTTTGTTTCGACAGCCAATCAACATCTAGGAAATAAATAGTACGTAATTGAAAACAACAAAATGTCCACAATAGCGATGTTTATCGTAACGTCATCTGTTGTCATTCGTGAACAATTTCTTTGGAAGGTTACGGCTCGCAAAAAGGAATTAGCCACTATCAAAAATACCATAATACTCTTTGTTTGTCCCTCCAAAATTTTGCACAAGCAGTGTTCTTATCTTGTCTTGGGACCATTGTAAGTCCCAAAAGAAACTGGAAACAATAGACCAATTCGGCTAACTAAATGTTGTACCCAATTCAGATCCTTTAGCAATAAAACGTTTTGTTCCAAATATTTCCATATGAATGCTACATTGTGCAAATGCAGTGCACAAAGAATCTTAAGATTTTGAATTGGGTACAACATTGCGTTCGCCGAATTGGTCTATGCTTGTGCAAAATTTTGGAGGGATAAACAAAGTGTATTATCGTATTTCTGATAGTGGCTAATTTGGTGGCTCCTTCCCCTTTTTCTGTCAATTCTGAAATGAGAACTATAATACGGTAATCTCACCAAACTGGTGAAAGTACTAGGAAAAATTTCCATGTGAAATTCCTCAATTACCACACCGCACAGAACCACGGTTTTCACTGTGATTCTCTCCAAAGGGTCAAAGTCTAATTCATTTTTATAAAACTGAGACCGAGTTCGGTTTCTAATTTTAAAAATATCCTATTCTGTAACGCTTAGCAAAACTATAACAACACTCAGTCTTAGCCAGATAATGATATAAAAAACTGAATTTTTATCACTTAAAAACATTGTTACCAATTACTATTAGTATATTTTTTAACATCTAAATACTAATGAAATGTTAAAAATTCAGATAGTACGTATTCTTACAGATTCTCCGACACTTGAAATCAATGATGTTTAAGTTAGTCAAGTTACTATCACAAAATCATTTGGGGTGATTATTGACGACAAACTTGATTGGAGTAGCCATATCGAGAAACTAGCTAAGAAAGTCGCTTCTGTCATCAATTGAGGCCATACAACGAGTAAGGCACCTTGTTCCTCAAGCAACCTGATATCAAATATACCGATTTCTGACACAAAAACTCTTTGACTATTCCAATTATGCTGTTTGGGGAAACTAGGGGATAACTTTGCAGAATAAGTCACAAAAGTTACAAAATGGAGCAGCCCGTGTTTTGACTTTTTCAAACTATGACGCGCATGCGGGTTACTTATTCGAACTTCGGTTCTCCAGCAGGACCGTGATTCAAAGACCTACGATGGCTTGCAAATCTCTACACAAGTTGTCCACAAACTATTTATGTTCTGGATTTTAAAAAAGCAGAAACCGCCTACAGCCTAAGGGACTCTAGGAATAAACTAAATGTTCGATTACTGTGTACTAACTATTAGAAATAGCTTTACCTTCAACGCCGCCATTCTATGGAACAACCCTCCTTGCAACTTAAGACAAGCAGAATCCCTTGGGCAATTTAAAGGCTTAATCAAACAAATACTTTGAGGAACAGCATCCGTGGAAAGCAATTTTTTTTTAGAAACATTTTACTCTGTACAGTAATTCTGTATTTTTGTAATTTTGCATCAAATAGCTGACGATTTAGCCGTGTGAAAATAAAGATTACCTTATTTATGCCTAGCGCCGTTAGAAATCACGACCTATTTAAATGTTTTGGAGAATTGCTCCCATTAAATGTACACTAGAAATTCTTCTGAATTTTGCACATTTGTGCAACGCTTGTAAGGCGCGTACAAAAACGAATTTTTTTTTTCAGTGGTGAAAAGTGAAACCTTCCATTCTATTCTTTTCTATCCCACTCTAATTCTAGGTCTATCCTAGTTCTAAATCTCAGTGCAGCGCGCAGTTTAGCACGTCAAACAGAGATTTTTATTTATGATTTAAAATGTTGCACATGTTTGAGCGTTTATTTAATGATTTAATATTATTCTTAAAAGTGGGCGGGGAAATTTCAACTTTGTGAGATTTCCACTTCTAATCCCTTACTCTAGGATTTTTTCCCTCTCTATTCCCTTTCTTGCCCAATTATTTCTATCAAGTTCATTACCACAACATTATCTAATATAAAAATCACTCGTTCATTAATCGTATTATATCACTTTTCTTATGACTTTCGTTTCCCTTGCGAAAACTGTATTTCTAATAAAACCAATTCTATTGCATTCTAATGTTATTCTATATTCCATATCTAATTAGCTTTTCGAGCTCGGAGAGTGCGATATTGATTATAGCTTTCTGACTAATTCACTCAATCTTGTTAATCAGCTCACATACTATAATTATGACTCCGTATAACATAATATGGAAACTGACTGCGTCAAGTGTTGCCAAGCTGTGAAATTTGTGCGGAAAACGAAATTTCCCGGGACACAATGGAATAATTGTTAAATGATATTGTATTTCTAATCTTTCTATTCGTTGTTGCTATAGTTAGGGAATATCTAGGCAAATTGACATCTTACGAGATTTTAGGTGTTACATCAGCTGATCAGTTCCATCACATCGTTCCAATTCCTGGATAATCTGTGCCATGTCTGGTCTCATAGCAGGATCAGCCTGAAGGCATTGCCGCACCAGATTCCGGAAGAGTCGGTTTCTTACAAGAAGAACTTGTTCTTCACGTCTCTCGGGATCTGGCATTTCCCGAATGCACATTTCACACAGGAGAACACCAAAGCTATACACATCAACCTGAGAAAAGCAACAGTGATATCTCTTACAATATAAGCAGTGCGTCGGCTTATGATTATTGTACGAGAACAGTGCTTAACGGCGACCGGTTAGCACAGTTGGCTGAGCATTGGACTACTCAGGGTCTTTAAATAACTGAGGAGAAAGCGTTGCCTTTGTAATGACATCTGCAAATGGTTAGACTGTCTCGTCCTCTCAGATAAGGACGATAAACTGTAGGCCCCATCTCACAACCCTTCAATGTTCATAACTCTGTGGGACGTAAAAGAACCCACACACTTGGCGCAGAGTAGGGCATTGAGACCCTAGTCAGATGTGGTCTCTGCTCCGTGGCATTGCTAGAGGGTCGTTTATTTGTAAACTTTGAAAGTTCAATTGCGTCTCCCTTTCTAAATAAAGTTATCGTATCGTATTGTTAGCATCTTGAAAATTTAATTTCACGCACTAAACATCAAAACACCATAACTGGAGAAAGGCTACGGTCTCAAGGACATTTCCGAGTGTGAAGTTTCATAGCAAATCACCTTTCAAAAGACCCTGCCAAAGTCACAGAAATCACAGCCAATTGTAATGATGGGTACCGACCAGCCACTCAGATGTAAACACATCAACACATTTGGCATTTTTTGATAAAAATGTTCCACGCAAGCTTCAGTCTTTTACCCTAAAATTTCCATCATTTACAGTCTTTCGCCTTAATTTCATTTCATTATAATTTTCTATAAATAAATACTAATGTATATCTTCTAATAACCACAGTATAAAGATATGTTAGCAAGCTTTGTTCCGTTCCTCTCAGAATGACCCCTCAGTTTCATTTCATTAAACTGGTTTCAAGAACTGAAGACCTTTAATATTATTATCGCCCGATTTTCGTTTGCCAAAAACAATCTCATTATATATATATATATTGTTTATTTATGATAATGTAAAGGTCAGGAACTGCAAAGGCATACACTGACAAAGATAAGTATATTTATCAATAAAAAAACTAACCTTGGATGTTTGATTTGAAGAAATTGCTTCTGGTGCACTGTAAATCTGTTGTACAAATTTAGCAGTGCCATAATCTGACACTTTGCCTCTCCACTGTTCACCCTGTCGCCATAGCAACACATTTGCACTACTGATGTCCCTATGAACGATGGGAGGCTTCATGTGGTGAAGATAGTTCAGGGCTCGAGATACATCCAAAGAAATGACAGATATTTCTGTTTCCGTGAGTTGGCGCTGCCCCAGCAAAGCTCGCAAGCTCATTTCCATGAGCTCAGTGACAAACAAAGGACTTCCTTCATCATTTGTTGCTCCAATAAACTGCAACAAGCAAGGATGACGGCATCTTGAAGCAATGTTCATTTCTCTCTCAAACAAACGTCTGTTGTGAGCTGAGAGAATCAGTTCATGGATTTGCTTCACAGCTACTTCGCAGCCGCAATATGTTGCTACGTTGACACTTCCCCGGGCTCCCTTGCCTAAGCATTTATCTTTTACCTGGATTTCACCACGGGAAATGACCCAATCACAAGATTCCCGACAACGCAGTTCAATAATCATTTGCTGAGCTGCTGAAAGGCTTGTCTCTAGCTCACTTAACTCTTGGTTTTTCATGCGCAACTGCGTTTCAAGGTTTGTTTTTTCTTCTTCTTTTTCTCTGATTCGTTCTTCAAAACTCTTTGCTTTGTCGTCTTCTTTCTCTTTGATTTGCTCTTCTCGTTGAAGCTCTTTTTCTTGTAGTTGCTGAATTAAACTTGTCTCCCTTAACTTTCCTTCTTCTACTTGAGCTTGGTAATTAGCTAAGCACTCCTCCTTTTCCATTAACTGCTGCTGCAAAAGCTCTAGTTGTTTCTCCAAGTTTGCATTTCCTTTTCTGTGCGAGTAAACAGGGATATTGGAAAAATTTGACAGTGGGTAGTAATAATGATAATGATGATGATAATAATAATAACAATAATAATGATAATAATAATGTCGCAATAGTAGCAAGTATGATAAATACTGTAGGAAACAGACAACTTTTAAAAGACATGTTTCGGCATGCTTAGGCCATCATCAGTTTAATGACTTCCTAAGTGTGAACAGTTATAAAGCTATGGGTAGATGAAAAAAATTATTACAACCTGACGTAATACAAAGGCGGGTACTATTTACAGCGTGACACCAAACATCAAGGTGTAAACTAAAACGTGAGAAAAGTGTTGTAATGCTGCAATTGTTTGTTAAGTTCCGGTTTGATCTTATTTATATAAAAAGCGTCTTTGAGTTTTAAATCAATTGAGTTGCTGGCAGAATCCAGAATACCGGTACTAAAGCACGAAGGGGAGTATTTGTTCTTACATAAAGGAGATGTGTTGAAATGATCAAAAATATGCGAGTTTTTATCGTTTTCCGTGTGTTCCTTTATCCTAGTAGAAAAGTGGCGACCAGTTTCGCCAATATAACGGGAATTACAACCCGCACAAGAAATTAGGTAAACTACCATGGATTTTAGAGCAACAGGAGTACGATCTTTAACACTAAACATGTTTTTAATTTTGAATGAAGTGAAAACTAATTTGATAGTTAAGTCAGATTTGCCAAAGGGCTCGGTAAGTTGTCGGAGTTTAAGTTTGGCTATTTTGGAATAATGGCCGACAAAAGGGAGTTTAAAATAACGTGTATTGTTGTCATCATTAGTGTTCCCGCTTTTTTGAGAAAAAGACCCGTCAAGATACCGCTTGAAAGTTCTGTCAATAATGTGCGAGGGAAATGAATTACGTTTCAACGTGTCAGAAAGTTTATTAAGATCGTTTTGAAGGCCGGAGGGGGTGTTGTTGATTTTATAGATTCGGTCGATAAGAGTTCGGATAAGGCCAATTTTATAGCATGATGGAGTAAAACTAAAGAAATTAGTTAAGAGACCAGTGTAAGTTTTTTTATGAAAAACTGAAAAAACACAATGACGCGAAGAGTTGTCAACAAGTATGTCAAGAAAGGAGAGTTTACCATCAATTTTCTTTCTCAAAAGTGAATTTGATGTTAGGGTGCCGTGAATTGATGTAATCAAAAAATGACATAGCATCCTGTTCGTTGTGAAAGACACAGAAGGTGTCGTCAACATAACGCCTATAGAGTAGAGGGTGATTCGAATGGTTGAAATTATTTAGCCACGTTTCCTCGTGGAAACCAAGAAAAAGATTAGCTAGGATGGGTGCTAGTGGAGAGCCCATCGCTTCCCCATCAACTTGATCATAAAATTTGCCATTAAAAATAAAATGAGTCTCGGGTGTAGCGAATGAGAACAATTTCTTAAGGTCGGATTTTTTGATCGGAAATTGAGGGTCATGTTCGAGAATAAGATCAACGGCAATATCAATAGTTTCATTTAACGGAATATTGGTAAATAAACTTTCAACATCGAAGGAAATGAGAAACTTGTTAAAATCGAAACTCCCGAGCTCTTCAACAAAAGAGAATGAATCAATCAACAGAATTCAGAGAGTTCTTAACGCGTTCGGTTAACTTCAGGGGCACCCAACGTCAATTTTCGGAAAATATCTGTTCGGAAGACGATTTGAGATCTAGAATTTTCGGAACGTTTCTTGTAAAATTTCTTGCTTGCCTGCCTCTCCTAGGATTTTCGACCATCTGAAAAATGGTATAATTGCCGATTTTTAACGCATTTTTACCCTGAAAAGGTCACCTAGAATTTTCGGGAGACTTTTTTCTGGCTGAAATTTTCGAAAAGGTAAGTTTTGATCCCTATAATTTTCGGATCAGTAGACTTTTACCTAGGAAATCCGAACAGATGAAAAAATTTTAGGGGATAAAAATATGCCTATATCTACCGTTTAAATACTAAAATACGTTGAACAATGCTATGTTTAAGTGGTTTTGAACTATATTCTCGTTGGGTGCCCCTGTAACTTGACACAGTCACCTTCTACAAAAAGCTTTAAAGAAAAATGTCGTCAAGAACATCTCTAAAGTTATTTCAACTCATCGGAAGAAACTTAAAAGCCTAACTAAGAATGCCGTACTACCCTTCTCACCGAATGAAACTGTAAACAATCTCTCCTCGTTTAATCTAACTGATGATGAACTTGCACTTCTAAAGAATGGGCTGGGATTCTCCATCGAGCCTCATCATCTCAACAAGAGAGACATTCTGGCTTCCTTCGGAAAGATCCACTACACCATGAAGAAGAAACTAATGGACGAAAACTCCGCTACGCACCTAAAAACTGCAATCGCTCACCTGGCTCAAAACTATATCTCCTCCTACCGTCCTTCAAGCAACGATCTAAAGAAACACCGTATCCTACGAACTCTTAGGAACAATTCCAATATTATAATTCTCAAGCCTGATAAAGGCAATGGAGTAGTTATTTTAGATCGCAACATTTATTTAGATTCCTGTTTTGATATACTCAATGACAAATCTAAATTCAAAGTATTAGACAAAGATCCCACTTTATTAAGAGAAGGCAGACTTAAACGTTTCATTAGTCTACTTAAGAAAAATCATTCTATTGATAATGATACCTATACTAAGATTTTTCCCAAGGGCTCACAACCAGCAAAATTTTATGGCCTTCCTAAATTACATAAGAAACGTGAAAATCACAATCAACCACCTCTTAGACCTATTGTTTCTTCTATTGGAGCTTATAATTATAATTTAGCTAAGTATTTAAGTTCTCTAATTGCTCCACTTCTGCCTAGTAAGTATTCCGTAAAAGATTCATTCTCTTTTGTTGAAGAGCTCAGGAGTTTCGATTTTAACAACAAGTTTCTCATTTCCTTCGATGTTGAAAGTTTATTTACCAATATTCCGTTAAATGAAACTATTGATATTGCCGTTGATCTTATTCTCGAGCATGACCCTCAATTTCCGATCAAAAAATCCGACCTTAAGAAATTGTTCTCATTCGCTACAGCCGAGACTCATTTTATTTTTAATGGCAAATTTTATGATCAAGTTGATGGGGTAGCGATGGGCTCTCCACTAGCACCCATCCTAGCTAATCTTTTTCTTGGTTTCCACGAGGAAACGTGGCTAAATAATTTCAACCATTCGAATCACCCTCTACTCTATCCAGGTGATCTGGTGACGTAACTCGGAGGACTGGGGAGAAAAATTTTAACGCCGTATCCCACAACCGCGCGCGGGCTTATTTTCGAATTCAACATGCCAGAGGCGAGGATAGATCTCGTCGGGTCTACTTGAATGTTCATTCAACAACAGGAAATGTGGTAGACACGTAATGATCTGTTGAGTTTTGGCGATGGAAATACTTCAGGGAGTTTGGAAACAACACCTAAGGCCGCGCTCGATTGTGGGATACGGCGTTAAAATTTTTCTTCCCAGTCCTCCAAATTACGTCACCAGATCACCTGGATAGGCGTTATGTTGACGACACCTTCTGTGTCTTTCACAACGAACAGGATGCTATGTCATTTTTTGATTACATCAATTCACGGCACCCTAACATCAAATTCACTTTTGAGAAAGAAAATTGATGGTAAACTCTCCTTTCTTGACATACTTGTTGACAACTCTTCGCGTCATTGTGTTTTTTCAGTTTTTCATAAAAAAAACTTACACTGGTCTCTCTAACTAATTTCTTTAGTTTTACTCCATCATGCTATAAAATTGGACTTATCCGAACTCTTATCGACCGAATCTATAAAATCAACAACACCTCCTCCGGCCTTCAAAACGATCTTAATAAACTTTCTGACACGTTGAAACGTAATTCATTTCCCTTGCACATTATTGACAGAACTTTCAAGCGGTATCTTGACGGGTCTAATGATGGCAACAATACACGTTATTTTAAACTCCCTTTTGTCGGCCATTATTCCAAAATAGCCAAACTTAAACTCCGACAACTTACCAAGCGCTTTTGCAAATCTGACCTAACTATCAAATTAGTTTTCACTTCATTCAAAATTAAAAACATGTTTAGTGTTAAAGATCGTACTCCTGTTGCTTTAAAATCCATGGTAGTTTACCAATTTTCTTGTGCGGGTTGTAATTCCCGTTATATTGGCGAAACTAGTCGCCACTTTTCTACCAGGATACAGGAACACACGGAAAGCGATAAAAACTCGCATATTTTTAAGCATTTCAACACATCTCCTTTATGTAAGAACAAATACTCCCCTTCGTGCTTTCGTATTCTGGATTCTGCCAGCAACTCAATTGATTTAAAACTCAAAGAAGCTTTTTATATAAATAAGATCAAACCGGAACTTAACGAACAATTGCAGCATTACAACACTTTTCTCACGTTTTAGTTTACACCTTGATGTTTGGTGTCACGCTGTAAATAGTACCCGCCTTTGTATTACGTCAGGTTGTAATCATTTTTTTCATCTACCCATAGCTTTATAACTGTTCACACTTAGGAAGTCATTAAACTGATGATGGCATAAGCATGCCGAAACATGTCTTTTAAAAAAGTTTTCTGTTTCCTACAATAATAATAATAATAATAATAATAATAATAATAATAATAATAATAATAATAATGATGATGATGATGATGATGATGATGATGATGATGATGATGATGATGATAA
>BLFP01001763.1:432550-436521 GCA_014634505.1 Montipora efflorescens | reverse complement strand
CCGGCACACAGTCCGGTCCTTGAAAATATAACACTTTTCCCATATAGTCCATGGGCCAAGACCACCAAAGTGACATTTCGGTACCACTCAGGGGGAGTAATGCTACCACACATATTTGAAAACTGCAAATTGCTCTAGTTTAATACTGTTACATACATGTCACGCATGCGCAGTTGAATAAAGGGTTTAGAGCTCGTGGTCTGTTTTGAGGTTAATCAACATGGCGTCAAGTGTGATTGTTTATCTAGTCGCGAACTAGCGTTCAACTCTCTACCTCGGAATACAACAAATACTATGTATGATTGCAGTCCTTAATGAGTAGCTTTACAGGTATTATCACGTGACCAAATGACGTCACTCATTTTTTTCTGAATTTGCAGAAAAGTTACAACAATTGCTAAAAAGAATTTTTTCCAGGTGCATTATCGAACTTTAAGGGCACTTGAGTTCCCAGATGTGTTTGCTAAATTCGGTGGAGTTTTTGTTCTTGGCGTGCCGGAATGATGCGATCTGGGCACTCAAGAACGACAACATTGACTATTCTATTTCATGGCGCGTCTTATCATCTAGCTCTCCCTACAACAGCTCCAGTAAAACATGCAACCTCTGCCTAAAAGAGAAATTCCTGATAATTTGCCGACCTGACCTCTCATCACTAAATAAGCGTAACGAACTCGTATCTTCATGCCGACACAGAAACAAAGCGTTGCTATGCAACAGCTGAACTTTTAAGTTTTTAAGATTACCGCGTAATTGATTATGCAAATTTTCCTGATATATACACGATAGTCACATGAATATTCTTCCATTAAACCCCTGAAGAGTGAAGCGATTCACGAAAAAGGCTTGTCGGGAAATGTAGTTGCGTCCTTCTTTCCTCTTAAAATATTTATGTATATGTATATGTATATGTATATGTATATGTATATATATACAATGATTATTCATGTATATTCAATGACTAATCATGTATATTCATGTATGTATGTATATTCATGTATTCATGTATATGTATATATATACAATGTGCCCTCCCGGTTGTCACCATAATGGCTTTATGGCAACTCCTGGACTTGGGCACAGGATGTACAGGATATATATGTAATATAGAAAATTTAAAAAATATTACATGAAAAGGAGAGAAGAGGGGCACATCTAGTAAACTAATATTGTGCCCCTAGACTAGAACTTCTACTAAATTAAAGGAAAAGAAAAGTGAAGTTACAATGTTATCTAACTAAAAGAAAGATGTAAGACAGCTAATTCATTGCAAAAAAATTTACTTACCATTAACCACATATATTAGTCAATTACGTATATTAATACTGAGCAGCATAATAACGTTTTAGTGAACTTTTGAACGCATTTTTCGAGCTTTTATTTCGAATAGACAGAGGGATATTGTTCCAAAAATATTTGCCACTAATACCTGGACTACATTTCCTAAGAATGTTTTGAAAAGATTCAATAACTAGTTGATCAAAAGGTGTACTGCGAGAATTGTAACTATGCTGTTCAGAGCTTAAGGTTAAAGAAAAACTAGGAATCTTATCATCTCTGAAATATTCATAAAATAGCAAGGACGTAGTAATTAAGTTTAACTATATCAGGAAGTTTCAATAAGTGTAGAGTAACATTGTGTGTAGAGCAACATGATGTATTTCATATATATCTTTTATTGTGTGGAGTTATTGGTTCCATCAATGGAACATCATTAATTATACGAATGGCTTTATTTCGCAGTTTCACGACTTTTGAAAAAGGAGCATCGTAATTATTTCCCCACAAAATACAGCCATAATTAAGAAAAAGGATATATTAATGAATAATAGACCGAAATTAGAGATGGGATGTCAAGCAACGCTTTAACTCATTTTGTTACATATGTATTCAATGTGGTCACTCCATATCAAGTGACTGTCAATGTATACACCAAGGTATTTAACACTTTGAGATTACAGTAAGATCTGGTCTGCTAGTTTTAAAGGTTGGTGAAGATTATAATTTACTTTTTGTCGAGGTTGAAAGATAACATACTTAGTTTTACTTAAATTCAGAGTTAATTTATTGCAGCAAAGCAAGTTGAAGATGTCAGGTAAAGATAGTTTATCTCATTTAATAATTTATCAAGATCATTACCAGAGGCAGTTAATGAAGTATCATCAGCATGTAATCGAAACGAAAAATAAGCAGAGGCATTAGAAAAATCATTAATGAATACGGAAAATAAGAGAGGAGCTAATATTGATCCTTGAGGTACTCCTATTGAAATTTGGTGAAGATCAGACATGACAACATTGATATACACCTTTTGTCTCCTATTATTAAGATATGATTGAAACCAATTGTTTTCTGTATCTAATATTACATAATAAGTTAGCTTACTTAGTAGGATTTGATGATTTACAGTATCAATGGCTTTACTTCAATCTAGAAACAAAGAGATTGCATAATCTCCTTTGTCAAGAAAGGTGGTAATTTCTTCTATGAGATCAACTAGACAGTCAGTTGTAGTGCATGCAGGCCAAAATCCATATTGATTAGAAGCTAGAATATCTTCAAGAACAAGATAAGACATAAGTTGATTAAAGATACATTTTTCAAATATTTTACTTAAAACTGGGAGGATCGATATTGGTCGATAATTGCCACAAGAAGAACAGGAACCCTGTTTAAACACAGGAACGACTTTTGCTGCTTTCATACTATCAGGAAAACTCCTTGCCTAATGGATAAATTTATTATGTGTGTAAGAGGGCGATAAATCTGAAATGCAGCAGCAGAAGCTAGTTAAGGATGAACCTTGTCAACTCCGAATGACTTTTTTATATTTAGACTTTCTATAGACAAGAATACTTCTAATTCAGAAACTCTAGAGAAGTGAAATCTTGATGATTTCTGTGAAAGAAAGGAAACAGGTTTCAGATTTGTCTTGGGCAACTTAAAAGCTAATAAAGATGGGATATTACAGAAATATTGATTTGAAGTATTAGATATCGACTTTGGTTGATGGTAATGTTTACCATCCATATGCAATTCATTTATATGGGAACTCGGACATTATTTATTTATTATTATATTTATATTGTCCCACATTTTTTTATTATCAGAGGAAGCAGATAATACCTGATTATAAAACAATTCTCGGTAACCTTTATTGATAAAAGTTATCTTATTTCTGTACAATTTATATTTATTTAGGTAAGCTATATTCTGAGTAGAAAGCCATTTCTTATAAATCTTGTCTCTAATCTTCATAGATTTTTTAAGCCCAGAAGTTAGGCATGGTTTATATGAATTATGTTTTAACTTTGTTTCTTTAAGGGGTGCATGTTTATTACTTACTTTATTAAAAATATGAAGAAATCTGGAATAGCTTTCATTGACATCATACCGTAGAACATAGAGTTCCAATTTTCCATCTCTAGGTCATATTTAAAACATTCCTTATTGAAACCTTTAAAATCTCTAAACACGATACTATCTGGAAAAGGGTTTAACTCAGGATCATAAAGAATAGTAAAAAAAGGTAAACGGTCAGCAATCTCAACTGCAATGCTACCACTGGTGCTTGGTGTTGCATAATTGATAAATATATGATCAATGCAACTTTGTGAGGATTGTGTTACTCAAGTGGCTTCAAATATTAGAGGATTAAATCCTTCAGACTGCAACAAATTAATGTAGTCCTTGGATAAACTACTATTTGTCAGAGTATTAATATTTGTATCTACCATTATCAAGCATTTTTTTTGGACAAAAATATATTATGTAAATTTACTTCCAATTTATCCAGAAATTCTGAATTTGAAAAGTTAGGTGGTTTGTAAATAATGCCAATAATCATATCCTGTGTCTCGATCCAGGTATTCTCAATAAGATCAATTTTCAGGTCATTTCTAATAGAGAATGAGTAATCTGATTTAACAAATAAAGCAACAACTCCCCCTATTGAATGTATGCGATCATCG
>BLFP01001763.1:422550-427550 GCA_014634505.1 Montipora efflorescens | reverse complement strand
GACTTTGGTTTTCCATATATTCCAGCAAGAGCAACTGAGATGATAAGTCCGAGTTCAGCGGCTCGATTTCTTTATTGGTCTTGATCAACTCCGCTTGAACTGGCTTCAGCTCCTCCATGTTCTTTTGTGTGAATTCCAAGCTAGTCTTTATCGACTGTACAGACTTCAAAACCTCGTGTACTCTCATAGAAAGGGACCGCACTACAGACTCAAAAAGAGTCTTCAACATAAACTCTTGAACCTTTAACAATTCACGAACTTGAGTCATTGTGACAAATTCATCTTCCTCTTCGGTAATGGCTGCCTGATCTTGCTGGTCTTGTACGGGGCCTAGAACTCCTTGTATTTTTTCCCCATTTTAAGGATACAGTTACACAAAAATACAACGTAGAAAGACACAGAGCTCACCTAACGACATCCGCATGCCATGACATTTAAGAAAAGTACGCCTGATCGCAATTAGTGCAAACGACTTCAACTTCATTCAATATTCGCGAAAACAAAAGAAACGTTGAATGGTTGTTGAAGCAAAGTTTAAAAAGCTCTTACACTCATTCAACATCGATTCAAATTTGTTTCAACAATTTTCAACACGGCTGAAAGAGGGGGGCAAACGCTTTCAACATCATCGCGATTGCATCAATCTGGTCTTGTTTGTAAGGATCCCATGCTGCCGTGACACTGCCGTGGCATCGTCCAAGTTTGGTCGTACAGCTGTTGCCCTCATGTAAAACTTTTCGGGTATGTAAAACACATGGAATATTTCAGCCCAGTTGGACCCAGTCCGTTCTTGAAAGTTGAACTGACACATCAAACTTTACATTGTCTCTTTGCCTGTCGAATTGTCAGCGGAAGAGTTGCTCTTCGCTTACTCAAGTGTGGACCAGGATATTGCATTGTCAACACGAATGTTAAATTGTAAACTTGAATGTTGAATGACGAACAAGAATGTCGAATCCTAAACATGAATATTGAATTGTAAAATCTTACATCGTCCACAGGAATGTTGAATCGTAAGCTTGAATATTACATGGTATTAAAACAAGAATGTTGAATCGTAAACTTAAGGCGATTCCTCAGAAAAAAAGTTGAACGATTTTCTTGAAACTTTCCCTGAATGTTTCCTACTAATCCCTGTTTTGAGACCTACAATAAAAAAACAGATGTCACCGTGCTTGCTAAGAGATATCATAATGGGCAAATCTTAACCCATTGATGCCTGTACTGATACTAATTATGAGCGTTATTTCATCGGCTCAGGGTACATTTTGGCGTAGCTAAACGAGAGGGTTTTTAAAGTAACACTTGAAAAAACAGCTGATAGGTAGAGCATATGGAACACTGTCTTACATAGTTTATGGAAAAATCACTCACCTTAAAATGACATCGACTCAAAACGCTTCTCGAAGCGTTGTTTTCAAGATCATCATTTACATCCCTGGGTAAGGGGCTCTGTGTACGTTTCTAGCTATATCTTTTTTCCCTTCCGATAATTTTTTTAAAAATTTCCTGTTTTCAAGTAAAGGGGATAATTTTTACACCAAAATTATGAAATAAAAAACATAGGTCACCGTGCTCGTTTAAGAGTAAAACACCATCGCACCTGTCTGTCTCAATTATCGTAGATCGAAACAAAATTCGCCATGTTCTCAGAAAGCGCGCACTTATTCGCAAAGAATTATGGGTCGTTCACAACTTCTCTCGCGTGCTTTGAGAACTGTTTAAGCGTGTACGATCGACTTATGCCATATTTACAATATTACAAATTTGACCAATTTATAAATAATGACACAGCGTATGTGCAGTACAGGATACGCAGTGCAATACTGAGGAATCACCTTTATGTTTCTGTTTCTCCATGGTGACGTCAGCAGTATACCAGGGTGCAGATGGTCGAAGTGTAACAACTCGTTCCTTCAAGGGAGCGTGTTTGTCCAGTATAGATCGCAAAACTTCATTACAATTATTAACAGCTACATCACCGCATATTACCTGACACCGTACAGTGTATGGCAAGTACTACTGTTGTTTGAAAGCTTGCACATATTTGAACAACAAAAGATAGATTTATTGTATTTCATTCTTTTACCGATTAATCGGAAAAAAAAACGCTTTTGTATTGGGGTAAAAATTAAAGGCATTTTAATTTTAGTATTGGTGTGTGTCGGTATTTCTATTTTGCGACTTGATTTTTATCACTCAAGAATACAATCATGTACTGTTCTTTACCGCGCAAAGACGTGTCATTTCCTCATTTTAATAATTCCAGAGCAAACTAACCGTGGCAAAACCATACCTCGGTTTTCCTTTGACCACGCTGATGCACGGTCACTCGCTGTGGCATAGATAAGTAAAGTAAAGTAAAATCCTTTGTTTAAAAATACGATTAGCGTTTAAGCACTACATGCTTGAGGGGTCGTGTATCTAATTAATTATCTAATAATCTAATTACCTACTGCAAAATGAATGAAATATAAGGAATTAATTTACTTTATCGCAAATCTGATTTCCCTAAACTCGGACTAGTTTTTGCTTTTGAATAAAATTGTTTAAAATTACAAGAATCATTAAAATATCTGAAACACAGTTCCACAGTACAGCTCCTCTGTAACAAACAGAATTTTTCATGAAATAAGTGGAAAATCATGGAACGACGGCCTTATTATGTCCTCTTACGTTATACGGACTATTACGCCATACAACTAAATCTGAAATCATTGTGGTCATATTATCGTTGGCTATGTTATAGATTAGTTTGACAAGACTTTGTTTATACACATCATAAATCGAGTGCCATTGTGTGAGTTCCATAACTTGTACTGATGGCGTGTCTCGCAGCAAATTAAGAATTTGCCGTCCGGCACCACAGTGCAGGGCTTGCAGGGATTTGATATAATCCAGGTTGTTACAGTTCCCCTAGATAGCGATGCCGTATGTCACTGAAGGGAGAATCACCTTAAAGTATAGGTCAAGAAGTGATTTTCTCTTAAGAAAAGAGCACTTTTTCAATAAGTTCAATTTCTTGATAAAGTTGTTCTTAAAGATGATTCCCCCAAGTAAGCTTCCTGTCGATAGTAATGCCCAGCAGTCTTGTAAGATAGACCCATGCAACGTTGACATTTCCAATGGTGATCAAAGGGAGTGGACCAGTGAAGGATCCCCGGTGGAACAACATCACTTCACATTTTGAAGAGTGCTGTGTTAATGAGTTAGTCATAGACCATTTGTTAAGCTCATTCAGTGTGTTATTTACTAGGTTACACTGCTTCACCAACGGTGCATCCAATACAGTAAACAGTAACAGTTAATTTTTGTTTCCCGTTAATTTCTATTAAAATAGGTGATTTTATTTTCAACTCGTTAGCTTTTTCTAACTACTCTAGGTGATTTTTTTTTACTAGGTAATATTTTTTTAACTACATGGAGGAGGTAATTTTTTTAACTACGTAAATCTTTCAAACACTGGGTAAAATTTAATCAACTCGTTAGCTTTTTTCTAACTACTCTAGGTGATTTTTTTTTACTAGGTAATATTTTTTTAACTACATGTAGTAGGTAATTTTTTTAACTACGTAAATCTTTCAAACACTGGGTAAAATTTTTCTCTCGGGTGCTATCAAAGACCAAGAGAATTAATTTTCGTGATTACGGTCAAATGATCAACTTAGTGATTAGGGTTACTGAGCACTCATTTTGAATGGCTAGCTTTCCTGTAAGGTTAGGGACACTGCCCACATTTTAGGAATTAGGAAAATCCCTTTTTATACAGTTGATAAAAAAAAACCTAATTAAACAAAAATACCTAATTAAAAAAAAACTAACTCAAACGGAAAATTAACTGCAACATAGACGAGGTCTTTCCATGTAATGAGGAGAACAAAGTTTCAGGTGGTATACTGTATACCGACTGCTGTAACCCTAAAACTCCGCCCGCCTCAACTAGCTTTCGCTATTTACAGGCAGAACTGAATTATACATGTATGTACATGCTGAGGTCAAAATATCAAGTCGTGAAGGAGACTTAAGAGTGGATGTCCGTAAAAATCAAACATCAGATGGCAAACCTTGAAAAATCGATTTTGCTCATACTTCCAAGTTTAAAAGAGTAACGTGTACCAAGAAGCATGGTATAGTTAGTTTGGGTTATTACCGAATTATTTTGGAGAAAAATGCAAATTACCGAACACCGCCAAAAATGCCGCTCGGACAAGCGATTTGTCTCTTCATTTTGACGGTCTTGTGAGGTCAACTGAAGCATCCCTCATAAAATATTCCTCCTAATCCTAACTGAGCAATCTCTTAATTGTCGTTTGGCTAAGTTTGAGTGCATTTAAGACATTCTATAGTTTCCAAATAATTTTATTCTTGGCGCCTATATTTTTTGTCACTAAAACTGGGTCTTACGAAATATCTTACAGAGAATGTGCTCTACCTTTAAACCCTTCGAAACTTCGGCCATCAAATGTTGAAACAAAGGTCTTTCGTCTGATAGAGAGAAATCTCTGGGCAATTACTTTTGCGTGATGCCTCGAGCGCTTAAAATGTCGTTAAAATGCATTCTTGTGACCTTTCGGGTCAAAACACAGCAAGCCGATATCCGTCTTTGATTTGATAAGAAAATAGATGAGACCGCTTTAAATAAAGTGCAGAAAGTAAAATGATACCATTTTAATCCATACCTGTTTTTTAGTGAGAAGTGGGAGCTTTAACAATGTTTGGAACTACACTTATGTAAACGGCCACGGCAGAATAAAAACATGACGAACGTTTGTCAACACAACAACCACAGGATGCCCAATGGTAGACCGAAGTGCTCCTTTTTCTCAGGGTCGGCGGAGCTAGGGGGACTGCCCATGAAGAAAAAATAGAGGAAAAAAACTCATAAAGCATAAAAAGAGAAAACTAACAGAAGGAAAAAGTTGCATTTCCGAGCTTCAAGATTTCAATTTAAATTTTCTGGCGGAGAATTTCCTTCAGGAAAACCCCTACAAGTTAGCGGC
>BLFP01001763.1:418227-420297 GCA_014634505.1 Montipora efflorescens | reverse complement strand
CAACATTCGATGGCCAAAGTTTCAAAGGGTTTAAAGGTAGAGCACATTCTCTGTAAGATATTTCGTAAGACTCAGTTTTAGTGACAAAAAATATAGGCGCCAAGAATAAAATTATTTGGAAACTATAGAATGTCTTAAATGCACTCAAACTTAGCCAAACGACAATTAAGACATTGCTCAGTTAGGATTAAGAGGAATATTTTATGAGGGATGCTTCAGTTGACCTCACAAGACCGTCAAAACGAAGAGACAAATCGCTTGTCCGAGCGGCATTTTCGGCGGTGTTCGGTAATTTGCATTTTTCTCCGAAATAAATCCGTAACAACCCAAACTAAGTTAGCATGCTTCTTGGTACACATTGCTCTTTCAAACTTGGAAATATGAGCGAAATCGATTTTTCAAGGTTTGCCACGGAATTCAAAGGTTGCTTGATTTTTACGGACATTCACTCTTAATGTCCCTAGAGGATTTTATGACAATGATGAACTGCAGAAATACCTCTTCATTGCAGCAGTTGTGCCTCATGCACTTAATGTAAAATATGACATGACCTTGTCATGATCTTGAAGCATGATCATAAAATTAATTATGGAAACAGTCATACAATGTAATGATGCACTGTGACACAAGTAAAATGAAGCAAGGGTTGCTTTCTTACCTTTGCCGCTGCTGACGTGACATGATTTCTTCAATCACAAGAACCTACAAAGCAAAGTAAATTACATGTAACACACCACAAAGAATGTTCCCTTTCCCCTATAACTTGATATAACAGTAGTTACATGTACGTCAGGGTTGATAAATTTTATTTCAGTTTCCATGGCTACCTACCGGTAATAATCATTCTGTCCTTATACCTTTTAATGAAATTTATGCCCTTAAATGTCCTTGTAGTATTCAATTGGAACTCAAAAACATTAAAACAAAAAAATGCAAATAATGATTTTTTTCTATTCAAATCAAAGGACCAATGGACAGTCATTACATGTACAATGTACTTTGCTTTTTGCCAAATTTATCATAGTCTATGTCCATCAAACAACTGGAAGTTGAGCCTGCCTTGCAACCTATCACTGGCGAGGAACCCACTAAGGAGCTAACAAAGCACCAGATGCACGTCTTGACATACACTGCCATGGGTTTTGGGAAAAGCAAGGATCCACCTTTTTTCAATGGAGCGCCACCTGAATGCAGACTTACATTAAAACAGATCTACCGACGTCTTGAAAATGAAAAGAAAAGAAAATGTGCGTCCCAAGTAATCTAAATCGAGCTAGGCAGGTTCACAACCCTCGTCTTCATCCCCACAGGGAGTATGGACGAAGAATGCCAGCAATACCATTCAAGAGGACTACGACTACGAGGTTTAAACGATATTAAATGTAAACAATAAGGTACATTTAGTTCGCCTTAGAGTAAAAGGTAAGTTGTCCCAGTTTCGCTGTTTATAGCGGCACTGAAAATTATTTCACACAAAGATAATTTTACCTTCTCATCACCTCAGAAATGTAAATATGTATAAATATCTTAGATGTAGACAGAGATATCAAAATAAAAAGAAATGGCGAGCATATTAAACTGGATCAGTGATAACTAGAGCACAGAAGATATACATGTAATAGATCTTTAATACCGAATGGATTTCTTCGAGCTTGAGGTTGTCTGTGAATTTGCCGATGGGCGATGTTCATCGTGGAATTTCTCCTCAAATAACTTTAGCAGTTAACACCAGAAAAGTACTTCTTCATGTGTCCAAAGAAAAATACGGCAAATCAAAGAAAAGGACCAAAAACTTTGCAAGGAATTGCGACGTTGTACTCACTACGTCAAAACAGTGAATGTGGCGTCACCAACAACAGGACGACGGCCGATTGCAATCAGCTTTTCAGGTTCTGCGTATCACCGGAACGGAAAATAAACTTCCGGTATGCCGTCGTCGAGCCTCCCGTCGTGATGCTTAAGGTCTCTATTGTTAAATCCCAGCCAGCGGCGACTTGGGAGACACTTAGTTTTCACAGGTATTGCTTCCCAGGTCTGTGATGCGACTACGCTAAACCTTGCTAGGCCATA
>BLFP01001763.1:398227-403227 GCA_014634505.1 Montipora efflorescens | reverse complement strand
TGGTTTATCCAAAAATACGTAGACGAAAATAAAAGGATGTTTGGTTGTAATTGTTGCGTGTCAAGAGCTCCCTCTAACAGATACTTGTGTACTGGACCAAGATAAAAACTGTTTGATGGTGTAGATTCTATGTATTCCAAAAGGGTATGTATTATCACTTTTGATTTCCTTTGCTAAAGTTGGCTCAATATTTACAAAGAAGTTATTGAATAATTCAGCAATATCCTTTTCTTGGGTAAAAGTCCTGTTATTGTAAGTGATTCTCGTGGGGAGAGTTTGACGTTTGGTTTTCCTTTTAACAAGAGTACCAATAAGTTTCCAAGTTTGCTTATAAAGTTGTCTTTGTACTTTGAAAATTGCACACTATAATATTGTCTTAATTTTATTCTTAAGATGTGAAAGAATGGCTACATAATGCTTATATTCCCCGATATTTTTGACGTCCTTGCTTAAGAAATGTGTACGGTACATTTTCCGTTTCCTTTTCACTAATTTTAGGATATCCTTAGTGAGCCATGGTTTATTAAGTTGCCTTCACTTGCTTTGGCTAGCCAGCTTCATTGGCGCATGTTTATTTATAATCTTATTCAGGGTACTGATTGCCTCCTGTACCTTTTCATTTATATTCTTTTCTGGGTTGAGGATTTTGTGCCAATTAATCAGTTTAATATCATCTAAGTTTAGATCTTTGTTAAATTTAGAATAGTCTCAAAAACATTTTTTATTACTATTAAAACACCACGCCAATATTTTGGAGGGTAGGAGCCGTAAAGGTAGCAAGGGAGGAGACAGCACTCTCCTCAGCAGCAAGGAGGTCACCATGGCAACCGAGCCACAGTCCACCTCCCAAGGGTAATCACCAAGCAAGCGGGTGCTTGGAGAAAGGAGGGACTGTGGACCAGAGGCCAAGGGACCGTCCTTACCCCCAAAAAACACCCCAAGCACCAGTACCACGCAACCCCTGCAGGCTGAGTGGGAGCAGAAGCACTGTTACAGCCCGTACTCGTTCTGGAAGAGTGATAAAGAAGCCTGAGAGACTGGACCTGTGAATAGTTATACTAACCCCACCCTAGTGTGTAGGACTTAGAGTGTCATGTGACTTTCGTTGTTGTTCCCGCTCTTGTTATCGAAGGTTTTTGTACGTCGTAGCATTTCACTCGTATACATCCCCTTTGTAAATCGATGTGTAGCCGAGTCCAGTGGATTAAAGTTGTGTTACGCTTCAGTGTCTCGTCGTAAATCCTAACATGGTCCTTCGAGCCAGATTCAAGGAGATATTTCAGCAGTAAATTTGTAATTCTTCGCAAGGTCATCAGTTGCAACCACATGGCCACCGGTTCCTCGAGCAAAATAGAAGACTTATCTCAACTCACAGTCAACCAAATTCGTGAAATGCTTGGAAAAAGGGATTGCCGACTACTGGAAAGAGAAAAGTCTTAGTGTAAAGGTTAGTGAACGCTCAGCATGATTCGAAGTCAGATGTTATTGCACCAGAGTTAAAGGAAGGTTCGAATTTGGCCGAGGCTTCGAAGGAACCTCTTCAAGTGAAAAGTGAATTTGAAATTCAGGAGGTTAGTTCAATTAGACGTAAAGCCAGAGCCTTGCAAATGGATATGGATGCGTTGATTCAGGATATTTTGTATCTAAGTCAAAATGCAAGCAACAAAATCAAAGTGCAGTTGAGAATTGAAAGGCTAACTGTGTACCGTGAGAATTATCTTCAACTGAGAAATGAATTAATTGCGCGTGTTGCAGAGGATATGATGGAGGAGGAACTCCGAAGATGGGGAAAAATTCTGAGTGAAGTAGATAAAGCTGTGGATACTGCTCATGAATTCCTAAATAAAGATTGCGATGTGGGAGATCACTCCTCGAAGGATATTGCATACAGTGACAGTCGTGTATCCTCAAATCTGAAATTACCGAGAATTGAATTGCCAAAGTTTAATGGCAATGTGTTGAAATTTCAAAACTTCTGGGATCAGTTTGAAGCTGCAGTGCATAACAATGTTGATTTACCAAATGTTCAGAAGTTTACTTATCTATGCTCGGTGCTAACTGGAAATGCCTTGAAAGTAATAGACGGATTTGAAGTAACCGGAGCAAATTATGAAGCAGCTGTTGAATGCCTTAAACACAGGTATGGAAGAAAACGTATGATCATCTCATTTCTAGTGAAATTTGTCATCAAGATGGATGCTAAGTCAGTTGTTAATGCATCCTCCCTCAGAGATCTCTATGATGCCTTTATGAACAGAACTAGAGCTTTAGAGGCTCTTGGAGAAGATCCAATGAGCCATGGATGTATTTTGCTACCCCTTTTTGAAACCAAGTTACCACCTCAGTTATTGGAAAAATGGGAGTTGACACTTGCAGACACTCAAGAAGATGAAATAGGCCTTGAATTGTTCTTTAAATTTCTCAACCGACAAGTTGTGTCCAAAGAAGCAGGAGAAATTAGTTCAAATGGGAACATCACCCCAGGCAATCACAGTTTTCATAAAGGTAAAGAAAACCGAAGAAAGTCTTCATCTCCCAAAATGGGTGGTGAGAATGAGATGTATACTGCTTCTGCACTACTTGGTGAAACACGCCCTCCAACAAAGCCAAATTGTAATTTCTGCAAGGCAGATCATGACTCAAAAAATTGCCCAATGTTTAATGAAAAATCACTTGATGGCAGATGGAAACTAGTGCAAGAGAACAAACTGTGTTTCAATTGTTTAAAACCTAGCAACCACAAGCACTTCTCCAGAATTTGTCGCCATCCTAAGTGTTCTGTAGCGAATTGTGGTCACTGACATCACTGGTTATTGCATGGGCAGCAGTCAGTTGTTACACCTCGGCACCTAAGCAACACTAGTTTAAGTGGATTGGCTTCAACTAAGCCTGCATTACCTATGAGAGAAACACTCCTACAGACAGCATTGGCCAGGTTAATTGTTAAGGGTCAAGAAATGACAGTCCGTGTTTTACTAGATTCAGGGAGTCAGCATTCGTATATACGAAAGAACATTGCAGAGGCCCTTGACCTGCAAGGTCCCTCAGAGCTATTAAGTGTCACAACGCTAGGTGGGGAAACCAGCGAAATGAAGAGATTCCAAAGAGTGAAATTTACCCTTTCACCAATTAAGGGAGATTCAAAGGTGGAGATAGAGGCCCTTTCTATTTCCAAAATTTGTAATCCTCTCGGGCCAGTACAGATAGACTTCCATAAGAACTCTCATCTTCAAGGCTTAACTCTTGCAGATAGTTATCCTAGTGGTTCAGTTCAAGTAGATGTTCTTATTGGTGCAGACCACTACTACTCATTTGTGACTGGGGTCTGTAAGAGAGGTAGTTCCAGTGAGTCACTTGTTGCTGTGGAATCTTGCCTCGGCTGGATTGTCACGGGACAAGTAAACCGCCAATCAAGGCAAACTTCATCCATGCTGACAGTTGTAGAAAACGGTGGAGTTAACGAAACATTGAAAAGATTCTGGGAACTGGAATCAATTGGTATTGCAGAGATCGAGGACCCTGTTATGTCACAAGAGGAAGAATGTGCTGTTGCTGACTTCAATAGAGGATTGAACTTTGATGGACATAACTATGAGGTGCGACTACCATGGAAACGAGATCCTCCAAAGCTAGAAAGTAATTATGCACAAGCTTTGAGACGCCTGGAAAGTGTTGAAAGAAAGTTAAGGCAAGACCCTGTGAAAGCTAAGGCTTACAAAACAGCGATCAACGAATATGTAGAGAAAGGTTTTGCAGAGGAAGTACCTGATCAGAGTGATGACAATGGAACTGTGCGGTACTTACCGCATCATGCTGTATTTCGTGATGACAAAAGAACGACAAAATGCAGAATCGTATTTGATGCTTCCGCACGAGAAGGATGTGATGCTTCCCTTAACGATTGTATTCTTCCTGGTCCTCCTTTACAGCCGAACCTTGCATCTGTACTGATTCGATTTAGAACACACAAAATTGGTCTCATAGCAGACATTGAAAAGATGTTTCTGCAAGTCAAACTAGCACCAAAGGACAGAGATGTTCACCGCTACCTGTGGAGAGATTTACAGCCTCACGAAACACCAAAGGTGTACAGAATGCAGAGATTGACTTTCGGTGTGAACGCAAGTCCTTTCCTTGCAATTGCTACAGTCCATGCTCATGTAAACAAATACAAAGAAATGTCCCCGTATGCAGTAGAAGAAATTTTACAAAATATGTATGTCGATGACTGCCTGACAGGAGCCGATACAGTAGATTCAACTTTGAAGCTTCAACAAGAAATGTCAGAAATTATGATGACAGCAGCATTCAATTTGACCAAGTGGGCAAGTAACTCAGAGCTAGTAATGGATGCTATTGACCCAGCTAAAAGAGCCTCATCGCCATTCGTGGAGTTCAATTCGAGCGACCCCCTAAAAGCACTTGGCGTGTCATGGGACTTGAACTCTGACCACTTTAGATTCCTCGCACCGAGTGGAATCATCTCATCCCATGATCCAATGTCAAAGAGAAGTCTACTTAGTCTGGCATCGAAAATGTTTGACCCACTGGGACTGATATCACCCTTCACTGTTAGAGCCAAAATCCTTTTCCAAGAGTTGTGGTTGAAAGGATTACAGTGGGATGACCCGTTAGATAGCGACACTAAAGCAAAGTGGTTAAGTTGGAAGTCCGAGTCGTTGCAGCTAAAAGATGTGACTATCCCTCGATGCTTCGGAAATGGTATTACGTAAGACTCTGTGGTAGAGGTGCATGGTTTTGGAGATGCTTCCCCCGAGGCGTATGGAGCAGCAGTGTACATTCGAATAAGAGACAAGCAAGACAATGTATCCTCACAGCTGGTAATATCGAAGTCCAGAGTCGCGCCCATTAAGAAGGTGTCACTTCCAAGGCTGGAACTTTTAGCAGCAGTTGTAAATGCCAGGTTGCTAAAATTTGTTGTAGGGGCTTTGCCAATGAAGGTGGCTAGGGTTGTGTGTTGGTCAGATAGTATGGTGGCA
>BLFP01001763.1:383227-385727 GCA_014634505.1 Montipora efflorescens | reverse complement strand
GGCCGAGATAGCATGACACGAACTGCATTAAGGTGGACACCGGATAGTGGAAGAAGGAAAAGCGGAAACAACATGTTCAGTCCTCCTTAGTGTGTCGCATAAATGTTTACTTAGTGCATGACATACAGGAAAAAGTCAATCAGAGCAATTTGGAGCTACTTTTTTTGCAAAAATTTGGTTTTATCAACGGAGTTGATAATGTAAATTGGCCACTGTACAGAGATTCTAGCTTTTAGAATCCCTGTACGGTGGCCAATTTACATTATCAACTCTGTTGATAAAACCAAATTTTTGTATACTACTTCCCCACCGACGCAGCACCACAGTTTCTTTAGAAACTACCCCTTCATTTACTTTTTTTGCAGACTACTTCACTTAAAGGGGCTACATGTATGTCACGTTATTTTAGGGTGTTGCGGGGAAATCTTTAGCTCATCACGAGTTTAAAACTCGAAAATGGTAATGTGAAATTCCTTTACCGATAAAATTATCGCTACATCACCAACGAAATGATTCTGAGAAAAAGCGACGATTTCTCATAAACTGGAAAAAGGTTGGCGAAAGATTCCCCAAATGTAATCCACCTATCAAATTCAAATTTCCCACCCCTGGGACAAAATAATTGGGCAAAATCCCCACCCTGCGGCAAGTGAAGGTGGTCAAATGTCCTTCGTACAATCAAAATCCCTACTCTAGGGACAGACCTCACGATCAAACTTCTGTGGTAAGCCCAAAAATATTGGACCCCAACAAAAATTCCAGGGTCCCCAATTTGGCAAGACATGAGAGTCCCATGTCCCAACCTGAAAAACCTCAAGCGCCATCCCTATAGTCATTTAATTATGCAATATTTGGCATTATGGTACCTTTTAACGAGAACTACAAAACAGAGGATAGATATATTCGATATATCTACATAATTCCTTTTTTCGCTTCTGTGTAGGAAATTTTATGAAACTTAAAAAGGATAACCTCTTTTACATCCTTTCCTTCCATCTAAATAAACATGGTTGTTTCCTGTACCTGTCCTTGATAGAGACCGGCCTGTTGAACAGTGTGTTCCATGTTATTGAGTAGTTCCTTTGAGTTGCTCATGTATTTGTTCCACACACGTGTTTCAGTGTCCTCTGGGATATTGAATGCTTTTTTCATCTCTGACATAACATGACCTAATTGCCACATTCAAGGATAAACAAAGTTAGCACCAGCTGATGATGAGTTCAGTAAGGCAATGATTTGTCAACCCTATTGCAAAAGCATTCTTCATAATCGTATTGCTATTGCTTAAGCCTCAGTTAAAAGAGCATGTATCACACAATACAGCATCCCTGTCATCTTTGGCAAGATGTCTCACAATCCTACCTATCATGTGATAAAAACATCGCCTTTAGCCAAACCGCTTGGAGGTTTGGAGTTTTCCCAAATTTGAAGAAAACCAATTTCAGCCCCATGAGGAGATCAAGTTTACTAACAGCAACATCCAAGTTAATCTTTTAAGGGTTTATTTACTTGTAAAAGGTTTACCCTAAGAATTACAATTTCAAAACGACTTTGATTCTTTTGCAGGGTACAATAGGAACTAATAGGGTCCTTAAAGTGCGTATGACGTAAAAAAATATTTTTCGCTTATTTAAAGAACTTTCAAAATGAAGAATGGCGTTTACTATTTTGGAATTCCTTCTTTCGTTCGAGAGATATTCAAGTTTTTGTTAAAAAAATGATGTCACAAACATTGGAATGAATAACACAACTGAGAATATTTCCAAAAATATTCCAGTAATGATATTCAAACTTGGCACCAGTAATGTACATCAGATAAAGCATAAGTGACACTCGTTACGATGTTGCCATGGCAACTTTCTTGTTTCCAGTCACTTTCTGCAATGAACCAAATGTCTTGGATTTTAAACAGATACATGCAGGTAGAGGCAGATAGACGCATGTGCTGCCCATAATGCTTTACGTGACTCTGTATAAGCGATTCCTGGGTGATTTCCAAGGATATGGAAAGCAAGATCAATTCCTTTGCCATGTCATGCTACCACATCTTGCTTGGAATTAAAAGGCTTGATCAGGTTTCCAATGACCGTGTCTACGAAATGACGAAGACAAGGCCTCTGATCGAGCAAGAGCGAACAAGGCAGCTCAAGTTCCTAGGACTTAACTGATTAGAGTGTAATGTGAAGTGCTACTTTTCTACCCCATATGAACCATGTGAGCGTTAGCCCTACTAGTGGAAATGGGCCCACACAAGGACAGAGAAAAACTCTGACCAGGGTGGGAATTGAATCCACGCCCTTTCTGGTTACATCAACGCTACCCTACCGACTGAGCTACAAGGTAAGACGAGAGCAGGCCGTGGGAACTGAAGATGTTAAAGTCACGGTAATGAACATGTACAAGTACAAGGATGGATTACGTTTTTGCAAACGTTAACCGTGTAGCACTTATATTTGAACAGACTTAACTGATTAGAGTGTAATGTGAAGTGCTAGTTTTC
>BLFP01001763.1:370727-378227 GCA_014634505.1 Montipora efflorescens | reverse complement strand
TGCTATCCCGCGCTCATTGCTGTGAAATAAATGCCTGGAAATCAAGTTTAATATGTCTACCGTGGCTTTCTAGGAGATCCCTGTTACAACTTCAAAACAAACGATCGATTTATATATTTCCATCAAATGGTAAGAGTGAATCGTTTCAGTAGTTTTTAATTTAACCATATTTCAAGTTACGTTTATTAGCGCATAAGAGTGAAAGTCGTCTATATATGGCTTGATTCAGTTTTCTCGCTCCAGTATAATGATATTTTGGATTAGTTGACTGGGATAATTGCCCATTTTTAATGGATTTTTACCCTAAAAAGGTAACCTAAAATTTTCGGGAGCCTTTTTTCTGGCTGAAATTTCCGAAAAGGAAAGTTTTGATGCCTTTAATTTTCGTATCAATAGACTTTCAGCTAGGAAATCCCAAATTTTTAGGGGACAAAAATATGCCTATATCTACCGTTTAAATACTAAATACGTTTAACAATCCTATGTTCAGTGGTTTTGAACTATATTCTCGTTGGGTGCCCCTGCTTGAAATCCTCCTTGGTAAAATGACAGACCCGAACAGACAATATAGCAGTCAGATTTTCACGTTTGAGGAATCCATTCCCCTTTTAATTTTCGCCGGCCATCTTTCTTTAAGTTTTAATTTTCCGGTGTAAGCTTCGGTTTTTTAATTTCTATATGTGTTCTCAAGTCTAGACTAGTGTCTAGTTTCATCCCCCTCGTCCCCCTCGTCCCCCTCGTCCCCTCATCCCCCAACAGCGGTAATTGTTGATGTGAAAGAGCCTCGCAACGTGTATTGAGCAATATCTGAAAGTTTCGTCGGCTTATTCTAAATTAAACGCTTCCCGATGTGAAAGCAAACAAATACGTTTGCTGAAGTATCGAAGACAGCTGTCGCTGAAGGAAGAAAGTGAAAAAGGTACGCTTGTCGAATATTTCTTTGTCGCATGTTTAAGGTTTTGTCTTATTACTGTCGGAATCTGCGTTGGGTTTCATCATTTAATTTTTTTCCGTATCGAGAAAAGTCTTGCCTGTCACTCCCCTGCTAAGTGGTGTCTTTGTGCATAGAGTCTTCTATGCATATTTTTTTAGGTTTGAGGAGGGCTGGGGTAATGCGTAGATTTCTCTGGTGCACACAGGAGAACATTTATTTATGAAACCTGCAATGGCGTCGAAAGTCATTGTAACGCGTGTGGCGTTTTAGTGCATCTTTAAACAAAATATACCCTTATGGAGCTCAAGAATGGAATGTCAATTGGATAAACAAGACAAATATATCTGGAATCTTAAAAGCGGCGAGTAATTGACTTCGACAATAATCTATCGCGCGTCGAGCCGAAATCAGAGTGAGCTGTAATTCTAATATTTTACCAAGTGCGCTGTTATGTAGAACACTGAAACCAAATGGAAAATCCTCTGGTAACTTATGGGTTTAACAAAGACAGAGAAGGGATTGAACAACTTGGATCTGCACAGTCTTCCGGTAACAATTGGAAATTTCACTAATTCTTGTTAGTCAAAAATTATTTGAAGGAAAGCTTGTTGCCCATTTTTTGCTTGATAATTTAAGTAATGGACTTCGACAACAATCCGTCGCCCGTCGAGCCGTAATCAAAGTGAGCTGTAGTTCTAATATTGTACAAGTGTGGTGTTTTGTACAACACTGAAATCAAATGGAAAATTCTCTAGTAACTTATGGGTTTAACAAAGACAGAGAAGGAATTGAAAAACTTGGATCTGTGATCTCGGTTGTCTGACTTTAAATATTTGTTTGCAATTCTGCACAGTTTCTGGTAACAATTGGAAATTTCACTAATATTCTTGTTAGTCAAAAATTATTTGAAAGAAAGCTTGTTGCCCATTTTTTGCTTGATAATTCAAGTAAAGGGTTTTTCAGTAAAGGGTTGATGCTGAACACTGGTGGGAAATTTATTTAGTTGCGTTTTTGACACGGAATGTAATTTGACACGATTGAGTTTCTTGTCCTCACGCACGTAATGAAATAGGAAGGGTTTTTTGCCTCTGATGGCAAATATGTTGTTTGTTTCAAAAAATATTTCGCTGGAAAAGGTGGCCTTTATGAATTCATCATGTTGTGTAATATGCGAGCTTAACTGGATAGTTTTCATGGCAATAGTAAAGTATTTTCGTGTCAAAATAAGGTAAGCGTCTTTCTGTTGTGTTAACTTAATTAAATATAAAAATACGTAACCATGTTATTCTTGTCTGCCGTAAACTTGATTTCCACTCTCAAAATTACCTCCAGAACCTACTTTTTGCGTAGAATAAGCTTTTAGAATGATGTTCTTGTCTTCTGTGGTGATACTTGACGATTCGGGAACATTTTGTGAAAAAAATATTTATAACGGGTCACACGCTCAACTTGATCGCCCGAACTGGGCGTATGGAAAACCTGGAAATCCGGAATCCGGAAACGAAAACGGAATCGGAATCGGATCCGGATCCGGAACCAGAACCGGAATAGGAATAAGAACAAGAAAGGTCGATGATATCCAGTTGTTTTATTTCAGCTAAAAGAGTCGAATGTTATATTACACACTTTAAACTGCAAAATTGATTTTTACAGATATTGTTGTCACAACAAAGTTCGTACCACTGGCGTCACTCCTTTTTTGAATGGCTTGAGTTATTAGAATGATTGACATTGAGACTCCTCCATGTCCCTTGGTGGCGTGGGAGCGAATTTGTTACTGACGCCATGGATGAACGGAGTCCACAAAAGAAAATTAAAGTAAAAGACAAAAGAATTCTGAATCACCTTATTTATTGAAATAAAATATTAAGGTAAGCAACTACGAACCTCGCCTTCCAGATCTCGCCGCACTGGAGATCAAGAAGAAACATGGGAAAGGTGAGCACTAATTAACCTGCGTGGCAGGCGTTCGAAGGGGAAAGGGAGAAACGCAGGAGAACGAGGAGAGTGCGAGTGAAAGGACCCCCTAATTAATATGCATACATAAGGCACCTGCCAAATCTCTAACTGTCAAATGGCACCCAATCAAAAACATTCACAGGAAAATGCGCTACGCAGGAATGTGGTTTACCGCGCCATTAATCCAAAAAATCTCAAGGCGGAGAGAAGTGTGAAACCAAAACACCGTCGCCCGAAAAAGGAGCAATCTTTCAACGACGCGTGACGAGTTTGTGAAACGAGTTTACTGGCGGAATATGTCTCAACAAAATCGTGTGTGAATATGTTCAGACCATCGCTGAAAAAAGAAATCGTTTGCCTGAACGACTAATTCTTCACAACTTGTTTGCAACGTATGTGTAAGGAAAATAAAAAATAAAAAACTGTTGCATAATCTCGAGTTTCTATCCAAACGTTTTGAATCAGATCAAAAAGACAAATTTGGCGCCTTTTTTAAGATTGTTTAGGTGAGAGCTCGAAAACAAACTGACGTTGAATTCAACCGCAATAGGTTGGTGTTGATTGACACAAATTTAATTTTAGCTAGCCAATCACGATTTTTACAATTAGAATCTGAGCGTAAAAAGACCGAAAAGCAATAGCGTCCTCCCCTTCTCCGACAGGCGCCCTCCTTGTTCTCCCGCCGATCTCCCTTTCCCTTCTCCTTTCCCCTTCGAATGCTTGCCACGCAGGTTAATTAGAGCTCACCTTTCCCGTGAGAAGGCGGGAAGGCGAGGTTCGTAATTGTTTACCCCTAACATTTTATTCCAATAAATAAGGTGAATTTCCTTTGTCTTTTGTGGACTCCTTTAATCCATGGCTTCAGTGCCAACTTCGCTCCCACGCCACCAAGGGATAAGGAGAAGTCTCACTGTCAATCATTTTCGTAACTTGAGCCGTTTAAAACAGGAGTGACGCCAATGGTACGAAATTGTAGTCACAACAATATCCTTAAAAAGCAATTTTGCAGTTTAAAGTGTGTAAGGTAACATTCAACTTTTTTAGCTACAATAAAACAACTGGATATCATTAACCTTTATTGTTCTCATTCCGGTTCCGGATTCCGGCTTTCCAGATTTTCCAGGTTTTCCATACGCCCCCCGAACTTGCCCTATTATGCATAACATCCACTTGGCCTTTTGAAATCCCATTGAAAAGAACATTCAGATAGTAACAAACTTCATATTTATTAACCATTTCTTCTGCTTTTGTGCTTGTCAGCATTGTGATTTACGATAATTCGCAAGTCTGTTTTTGTATCTCATGGACGTTCAGATTTTCAATTACATGGCCGCTTAGCCTCGCGATTGTGTAAATAGTTCACCACGAAGTCAAAACAGATACGTCCTCAGGAACCCGACAAAGAAGGCTTCCTGACCCGACAGATAAAATGTAAATATACAGTTAAATATTACAACACAATTAAAAAACCAAAGACGTTGTTTTACTCTGAAAACAACGAACGATTAACATGCTTTGCCGTAGTTCATTCAGTTGACACAAGGGGATCACGTGCACCTTTATGGTTGCCTAGCACGTGATCAATTTCTTCCTTTTGACAAAACATCATAAAAGGTCAGAGACTGCAGAAATCTTCGTCTGTTTACGATCGATTGTCATTAATCTTTCGATGAGAATTCGATTCAGAGCTATATTTAAAAACTATGTTTTTTTCTTTATCTGAGAGGAAATGAGTGAATTTTATTCAAGAGCGTGTTTTGTTATCTTTAAACTGAATTTATTACCAAAGCTTAAAAAACCAAAAGACCTCAAAATGGGACAGGATATTGCAAAATAATTAACGGTGTGAACGTGTGAGCCAAAGGGCCTCTGCTGGCGCGACATGTGGATGACCCTAAAATGGTCTTAATGACCCCCCACTTGAAAAAATTAACTGGAACCCTGCAGTTCAATTGTGTAACACGTACCACAGGCAACCCAGTGCACGCTTTTATGGAGCGTCTTGTTTACATTTGCTTTGTATTAAGAAAATCTATAGAAAATCACTAGAAAATCTATAAGTATTAAGTGACTTGAGTTTCTGTCGCACTTACGGCCTACATGGCCTACTAACTATTGAACCACAAGACCGTTTACCATAGTTCACCTTACATTTGAATTTCTCGAAGCAGAAAGGTTACACAACATTGACAAAGTGATCGCAGATCGAAGAACTTGGTAAGTTCGAACAAGTTTGTTGACTATTTCTACGTCATAACACATCATATCCAAGATGGCACTCTTCAAGTCACGAAAGAGGCAACTTCAAAGTGCTCTTGTCATATTTTAACAAGAAACTGGACAAAACGGCAATTATTTTCGAATTCCTGGGGAAAAGTTTTCGTACAGAAACTTTTTCTGGACCGTACTTTCCCTTTAACATCTTCAGTTCCCACGGACTGCTCCCATCTGACCTTGTGGCTCAATCGGATGAGCAGCGGTAATCTAACCCGAAGGTCGTGGGTTCAATTCCCACCCTGGTCAGAGATTTTCTCTGTCCTTGTGTGGGCTCATTTCCATTAGTAGGGCTAACGCCCACATGGTTCATATGGGGCAGGAAAGTAGCACTTCACATTCCACTCTAATCAGTTACGTCTGTTCAAATAAAAGTACTACACGGCCAACGTTTGCAAAAACGTAATCCTTCCTTGTACTTGTTCAGGTTCCTAGGTCATATACTCCGAAAGTCTGAGGATGAGCCAGCCAATCTATATGCTCTATACTTTCCAACACATGGCAGACGCAGGCTGGGACAACAAAGTACATCCTATCTATCGCCAACAACAGGAAGGGCTGGAGGAAGCTTACAGTCGCCTGCGCTGCTGCCGGCCAATGATGATGATGATAAGTTTACCAAGAGTGAACATGACAATATACAACAAAATCAATACTGCAATAAATAGACCCTGCAGCAGAAAATGGTTGCATGCAGAATGGCATGGTGATTGGTTCAAGCCCTGTTCAAGCCTGGGTTTTTTCAGACTCCAGTCTAAACGCGCAAAAGAAAATGGCGACGAAGAAAAGCATAGTAGGGCGAGAAGAGCCCCTGGGGACACATGCTTACCAGACCAGTTCCAAACAGTAGAGGTAATTCTCAATTCTGATTGGTGCCAGAAATTCTTTGTGTTTTCTGCGCAATCAGAGGTCAGCAGGCCGTGAAGTCGTTTCGTGTCTTCTTACACGGAAATCACTTGATCGCCATACTCGCCTGGTTCGTTTGGCAAGGGTTTTGGTTCAAGGAGAAAAGTCTCAATCACAGCACAAAATGTTCAGGGAATCGTTCGAAATATCAGCGGAGAAATACGTTGGACCCTTCGCAGGTATCGTTACAGTAGCGTATTTCCAAGTGTGCGAGATTTGTTTAAAGATGTCCTCCCCGATTTTCCTAAAATAGCAGTGATTAATTTTGATCTGACGACTGAATTATTTTTATTCTGCCCCCTTTTCCTGGTCGAGGTATTTCTAGATTTCTTACATGAATTGCTGTGGCAGAAACGTTGCTAATCTCGAGAAATTCTTGATCGCACGGGCCAAACTGGTATGTCGAGCACGCAGTATGCAGCACGACTTCTTTTTTTATTTTATTTCGCCATACAACAAAATAATAAATAATAACAAATAATAATAATAATAATTACAAGAAAAGAAATGTACTTATAAGTTGACCAGATAATAAAATAAGTTACTAAAGAACAATTTACTACAATGGATAACACACATTGACAAAGACATAATCGAAATGGCAAGGGGGCCTCCACAAACCATTGGGCTTATAAGAGGGAGGCCTCCTTACTAAACGAGAAGCATGCATTAGATCGATGGAAAAAAGTGACTACGACTGTAATGTAATTATGTCTATCGATTAAATAAAAAATGGTGTAGTCGTATTTTAAGACAAAATAGAGTTTCAGATTGCTTAATATCATTTGGTAGCGAATTCCAAATTTTTGGACCTTGAAAAATAGAAAAGAATTTAGCGTTAGTTCAACAAAAATGAGGACGAAAATCTGTACCCCTTCTGGTGTTATAAGAGTGCACAAGATTATTAGGAACAAATAAATTGATAAATGATGGCGGTAATAGGCGATGATGATAAGAAAACATGAACTTAGCAACATAAAAAGAATTAAGCTTAAAAATATCTAAAATTTTCAATAACCGAGTAGTATGAGCTCGATAAGTAGCGTTAGATATGATTCGCACAACACGTTTCTGCAGCAAGAATATTCTGTTCAAATTAGTTACATAAGTAGACGACCAAGCAATGTTACAGTAAGTTAAATAGGGGTAGACTAAAGAACAATGCAAGGATAATTTGGTTCTCGTAGATAAATAAAAGGACGCTCGAGAAATGATTATACCAATGGACTTCGACATCTTTTTACAGATATGATTAACGTGACATTTCCAAGAAACGTTTTCATCTATTAATACTCCTAAGAAATTAACAAACTTTTGTTGATTAATCACAAAGCCATCCAGGGAGAGAGATATATTGGTACCAATTCGTCTTTGCGTAGATTTTAAATTTAACATAATTGTCTTTTTAACGTTTACAAATAACTTAT
>BLFP01001763.1:350727-365727 GCA_014634505.1 Montipora efflorescens | reverse complement strand
GAACTTCTCATGTGCCAAATCAAATCATTTGATTCGGCGCATGAAAAGTTCAACGTTTGAACCGGGCCTAAGTTCTTCTATAGTTACGGGTAAATTATAAAAAGGAAAAAAGGAATTAAAAGCAGAGGGGGTTGATGGTATCTTGTTTGCTAGGTTCGGGCCAATGTTTGTAAAATAATGGCAAAATCTACCTGCAATCTGTAAGGGTTCAGTGATCATTCCACCTTCTGATTTAAATGAGGAAGGTAGAGGATGTCGACCTTTCCTTTTATTAATGACCTCATGGATGAGCTTCCATGTTTTCTTCAAATCGTTTTTCTGTTTTTTCAAATTTATTGTCGTAATAATTTAAATGATTTAATTTGTTTTTTATAGGATTTGTACTGTGACTCAAGAGCTGAATTTCGGTTTCTTATAAATTTTTTGTACAATTTATCTTTTTTCCTAACCGAGTTTAACAAACCTTTGGTCATCCACAGGGCTGCGACTTTATCAGAATTACTACCCTTAACTGGTTTAAGGGGGAAGGAAGTCTCAAAGATTCTGTTGTAGTCAGAGAAGAAAGCATTGTATTAACTGTCATCGTACTTGTCACTGACAAATTCAACTGCGAGTTGTTCATCCGGCGGCAAATCATGGCGTCCATCTTGTCGAGATTCTTCATTCGTTTTTGAAGTTGTCTTCAATAGTTCAGAGGACAACTTATCTAACTTTTCCGTCAATTTAGAAACTTCATCTCTAAGTTCCTGGTTTTCTTTCTTTAACTGTTTAGTTGACATCCTGTCGCAGGTTTACACAGTTTAAAACCACACGTTTGCAGATCTAACTGCATGCGTTCGTTTCAGATACGACCTTCCCTCAGTATCTATTTTAATGCTCGCCAAATTAAAGGCTATCAAGCTTCAGTGTCATGAGTTTGTGTTCTCCTCACGATATTGTTCACGATGAGCCACCCAAAAGAAACAGTTGACGACTGTTGTCGACTGTTCTTACGTTTTTGTTACCAAAAAGGGAAAGCGAAACGTTTATGGTGAATTTTTTAGAATATTTGAAGAAGTTTTCGATCAAAATTAAAAGTCCAGGCACATGATCGATGGTCTTTCTCATCGATTTGCGACACTTGTCACAAAAGGGTGGAATCAATCTGGAAAAAAAAGTCGCCATTTGCCATTTCAGCAAGCCACTTGTTGAAAAGGAAACATCCTCTCTCTCCTTTGACATCGAGCCAAGGGGATGCACAAACAGCTTGTCACTTTGACAAGAAAAAATGTTATAGAATTACCTTTGAAAATGTACCATTTAAGCAAATTCCACCATCCTCGGTAGTGTCATGGTGAGTTAACAAATCACCATGAGGAAAGCATCCAAACACCAAAATCAGGTTGCCACTGTTTTAAGTTAACATCTGTCAAGGTACGCACATTTCCAATAAATATGTATACATACACACATATAAATGTAGAAACACATGTTTTATTATACTGACAGTGTACTAGAAAATAAAATTTGCCATTGTTGTAATGGCATATCCTTACGTTTCAAGTTTATTGTGAATTACTTAGTTTAACTTATTACAAAAGATGCCATTTATTCTTTAGGAGGCTTAGAACAGGTGTTCAACCGAGTGCTCCAGCTTAATGCCACACATGCCACCTGAGCCGCTCCAGAGGATAATGAATCAAGATTAATACAACCGGAAATAGAGTTTGTTAGATTTGGTCAGGTTTATCTCAAAAGTTCGTCCAGTGTCCTTACCTGAGTTGTTTGGAAACAAGTGAGAAGCGTTATTTTGCATTCTTAAAGTGAATTTTCAAAAAATTATGTAGTGGAGTTTTTTCATCTTTCAGCTTTTTCACAAATATTTTAAACTCTACTTCAGTTTATAGTTCTTTCTCACATCATGTACTGGGTCAGAGAATTATGATATGGTTTCGAAATCTAAAAAAACAAAATACTGCTCACTGAATTGGTTTTCGAGATACTTTTCAAAAACCAAGTTTTAGAGGGTCTTTGAGCAGCACTGTTCCATTACCATACCAACAGTAGGGACCCAGCAAACACCCTTTAAAACATTGCCTCACAATAGTATTACACAGGTATGAAGCTGCTGCCCTTTTGTAAGGATTGGAGTAATCCTTTTCCATTGGACACACGACTATTAAGAATGGAAAATCCTTTCAAGCTTCCTTAAACTGAGAAAATAATTTATCTTTTTATCTGTAACCACATTTCTGTCATTCTGTAGAGTGCTCTTTTACCTCTTCAAAGATTTGTCTATCTAGTAGATTAATACTGCAGTGACATTTTGCATTTTGCCTGAGTACACTGTATATTTATGCCGATTTCAAAACCCAACCCACTGGACACAGTTGAACAACAATAATAATTATTATTATTGTTGTTCAACTGTGTCCAGTTACGAACTTGTACTATAGAAAGAGTATGCTGTTCCCGTCTTTCTGTGGCAAATATCAAATAGTACATAAAATCAGTTAATAATGGTTCATTTTTTGCAGTTCTGTTTTGTTTCCCTAAACTGAAATATTGTGCTACTTTTTCTGATGTGTCCAATAAAGCTGATAAACTAATAAAAAATATTGAAAGAATGTGAATTAATTGTTAAAAGTTGTCATTTTTTTGGGATCTTTGCTGTAAAGAGAAATATCAAGGTTAAGATTTTATATTTGCAGAGGTGCAACTTAGAATATTATGTACTACCTGGATCCAAACTCATTTTACTATTGGAGAAGATTTCTTTCAGCACTGTTTTAGAAACCTCAGGACTCTGTTGTTGTTATTACTGTCTAACACACAGCACACTTTTGTATGAAATATGAAATAGTAAACAACAATTTCCTTTGAACAAAATTAATGTTGCTTTAAAACATTAATGACAACCCAACTTATGGTGTTCATAAAATATTCACAGTCTCTTTTCTTATGTTCTTTGCAACTGTCTTAAAAACAGATTATTGTCCATTTTCCAAGTAAAATTATCTCCAAGGAATTGCCAGTACATTTGCACAGCCTGGATATTGCCCTTTGCAAGGCTATTAAAGAACACATCAGCTGTTACTTCGGCAGTATTCAGAAGCAAATGTTTGCTGTCCGAGATTAGCAAAGTTTCCGCCACAGCAATTGATGCAAGAAATCTAGAAATACCTCCACTAGGGAAAGGGGGCAGAATAAAAATAATTGTCAGATCAAAATTAATCACTGCTATTTCAGGTGAATCAGGGAGGACATCTTTAAACAAATCTCGCACACTTGGAAATACGCTACTGTAACGATACCTGCGAAAGGTCCAGTGTATTTCTCCACCGATATTCCGAACTATTTCCTGTACATTTTGTGCTGTGATTGAGACTTTTCTCCTCAAGGAAAACCTTGCCAAACGAACCAGGCAAGTATGGCGATCAAGTGATTTCCGTGTAAGAAGACACAAAACGACTTCACAGCCTGCTGACCTCTGATTGGGCAGAAAAACGGGAAGAATTTCTGGCACCAATCAGAATTGAGAATTACCCCTGCTGTTTGGAACTGGTCTGGTAAGGACGTGTCCCCAGGGAAGACTTTAGACAGCAAGCACCAGAACCAGGTTGCTGACCAGCGGTTTTCGATAAAACAATGATTTGCTGGGGGTGCTCAGTCTCGCAGGTTCAGAAAACCTGGTTGTGGTCATTGTTCTTAAGTTTTTTTTCTGTCCCCAGAGGCTGTTCTCGCCCTACTATGCTTTTCTTTCTCGCCATTTTCTTTTGCGTGTTTAGACTTCCCCTTGCCTCCGCAATCTGCCCCTGGGTCTCCGAGGATGATAGTACACATACATGTAGATTGATACCCAAGCCCATTTAATTAGGGAAAAGCACTCACCAACAGTGTCTCCTCTACTGAACTTCCTTGTGACCAATGCTTGAGAATTAGAATGTCTTGAAAGTTTAAATTCCATGAGGTATACCTCAACCATGAGGCTTTTCACATACATGCCATGTTCAATAACTTTTCTTTGCAAACTCTGTTGATCTGATGTGACTCCATACCATGATGCAAGTTTAAACCATGCATCTTCAGGCAGTAGGTTATAATCTTGCCCATCTATCAGATGTTGCTTCAGAGTACTGCCATCACCTTGACGCATAATACATGTAGCAAAATAAAAATGATTATAGACACAAATTTTGTTTACAAGCATGACTGTTTATGGCAGGATTTCTTCATTCTCTCAGATCACTGGACATCTACATGTACTTGCAGGTCAAAAGAAGTAGCATGTACATGTAGCTATGAGGTTTGACATTAGCATTTCCTTAGACTGGTTTTGCATAGAGATGTGAGGTGATTAAATACAATGTGACTTACATTCCCCAATAATGTTAACAGGGCTGTCACTTAAACCACGCAACAACAACAGGAACTCTGTGCCCTCCTCTCTATGCCTAAGGTTTGCTATTGTTTTCTACATAAAACTTCTAAATTGATCTGCTCTCACTATGTGACTAGCACACTAACAAACAATAGGCAAAACAAACTTGACATTATTACTGCATTAACCCTTTACTGGCAATGGTTACACCAGTAGATTTCACTTGATGTCTACATGAAATGCCAGACACTTTCATTTGTCAATGGGCAGGGATGTCGTGAAGATTGCAGCTTGAGAGTGGGGTGATTTCCGGCTGAATTTTGGCGGTCACTCCAGGTGATAGTTTCCTACGCAGCCGTCTTTCAGGATGTCATGCAACGCTCCCCCGAAAGAAACGGCTCCTCACATTGGAACCACATTCCTTTCCCATTGTTTTGACGGTCTATTAAAACAACCAAAAAGGTAAGCCAATTGAGTGTGAGGAAAATCATTCATTGGGATTTTCTCGACTGCCTAAGAGTATTTATTTTTGGCGGCAATAGTACCCATAATTTTGCAACAGTACACAGTACAGTTACAGTATGTGGCCCTTGGTTCGTGAAGTCCTCGGTCCGCGAATTTTCTGAACATGATGTCATATTTCATCGTTAAGTAAAATACGACCAAAAACAAAGGTTTCCAATGATTTATTGATTTTGATATCAACAGGCAAGTCAAAAATTTAAGGAAAACAACAAAACGTTTGAAATTATAAGACATGTTTCGACAGAAACTTCTGTCCTCTTCAGCTGATTAATGTACAAAGCGTTAAGTTGAATTCAATTTCGGCTTTCCTGCTATCGGTGATTGTGCGGAATGCAAGTTTCTTGACAAGGGTGTTAATTTGTCTTTCTAGAAAGTCTCTACTTTTGCAGCTCCGTAACTTACATGGTCATGTTTACTTGGCTGTGTAAAGATAAAACCCAACGGGAACTGGTGTCTTTTTGCTGAACAGATAAACTAATTTCTGTGGTTGGAAACGAATTTTCTGCAGAGGTTTAAACTTTTGTTTTATCGACTCTTCAAAAATATCAACAATTTTCGCATACGGAAACTTGGTCTGCAACTTTTACTACTTATGACCCCAGGGAACTTAAACCTCGCAAAGCAGATAAAGAAAACCTTCGACAAATGAAAAAGGTCTTTTCTTTAACTGAATATTTTCAAAATCTTCTTTATACATGTTTACGCATGGGTTACTTTCTTTTGCATTTCTGAAATACCTATGCGGTCTTATAATGGAGCTTGTCTTGGGAGACGGTCACGCAACTCAAAATAAAAGCAGATTCTATACTCACAACGACATCCAATACGACTGTAGCTGAGGTATATCAACTGAAGGATAATAAAGAATAAATAAATTTTCATGTTCGTACAGAAATTATCGGGATTCACAGATATTTTTTTTGGGCTGCTTACATGATTGGCCGACCAAGGACCAAATTCGCGGACGAAGGGCTCCTGATTACGTTTGAACCTTTTTTCAAATTACAAGAAAAATATTTCAGTTTGGAACTTGCCGATCTAAAATTATCGCAAGAAACAAAAACTCTATCTTCAGGGAAAATTTCAGTTCGCGGCGTTTTGATTCAGGTAAGATATTCAAGATTTTCCTTTTTTCTCGCGGACCACGGTCACCATACTGTACTGGAAACTACATGACTGTATTTGTACATTTGCCTCGTTTCTGGCCGCAGATCGAATATGTGTTTTGACCTAGGCAAACCCTTATCTGCTGTAACAGAAAGCCTTGTTTTCACAGACGCAGTCAGATTTTGACTATACATTTGTTTGCTTTTGTTTCGGCTGTTTTCTTGCATAGTGGCAGTTGAGAATATGTGAAATTAATAAAATTGTGCATACAAGAAGAGTTGATTTTGAAGTCAATTAAAATATGTGATTTTAGTATAATTTTCAGCGGTGAATATAAAAATTTAGTGTTATATTCACTGCGCTACCCGGTGAATATAACATTTTGGAGGCGCAGCTGCTAAGCCAATCAAGCACTTTCGTGCCTTTTTATCTTGTTTTAGCCCATTGTTTTGCACTTTCTTGATATTCACCGCTGAAAATTATACTAAAACAATTATTTGCCTCAGGCTCAGTGAATATTGGGGAATATTTACCTCGACTATGGCTTGGTAAATATTCACCAATATTCGCTTTGCCTTCGCGAATAATTGTTAAATATTTACATCCTTTCATTCTTTCAGTTCTCCACTTATTCTCCACTCATGGTCAACAATGTTGCTTTGAAAAATACAAACAACAGACCTGCATATTTGTGGTGATTGAGCACATTGATGAAACAAAAGATATTATTGGTCGAGTCGCACGATACAGTTGAGTTCCAGAAAATGGAACTGCAGCTGTGATTGACTCAATTCGAAAAAGGAATGTGGTTCCGACATGAGCAGCCGTTCCTTTCGGGGGAGCATTGCATGACATCCCAAAAGACGGCTGCGAAGGAGACTATCGAGGTGACTGAGAAGATCACAAATTCTTTGCAAAGTTTAACAGTCATTTCATGTGTTAACAAAAAAATTCAATATCTGTTAGAATATGGAGTTATCACTAGAATTTATCGATATACGTGAAATGAAATAAACGCATTGTTTTAAGTACAGTGTGTTGTAAATATTGTTTTGTTGTGTTACCTTACATTAACCCCCTGGGAACCCCTGTTCTGTAACAGACCCCCTGCAGTTGACCATGTGCTTGTTGATTTTAGTTCGTGGATGAAGGAGCAAACTTCAAGAGAAGAGATCATACAAAGCTGTGGTCTATTTCATATTATTTTTCCAAGAAAATTACAACACAGTGTACGTGTCTTCTCTTTCCCCTTATTTGCCATCTTGAAGAATGCCGGGTGTTGCGAGACACTGGAAACAATCTTTTTACCAGGTCCCTTGGATACTCAGAGCATGAACTTGCTGCTTTAATAGAACCTTCAACTGGTTGAATTTATTCTTAGATACATCCCTGATGGGGAACACTTTGGGAGAGAAAGAGTTACAGTAAATGCACCTGAAATACTGTATTGGCTGTTCTCTTCCCATCTTAAACTCTAATTTCCTTCAAGAAAACTAATAATTTAATTATTGTTTTACTCTAAGCCATTTTAATGTTGCATTAGTACATATTCTTCCCCTAACATGTACACGACATGCTATAATATACTGTACCTTCCAACAAACTTGAATTATCTATAGGACCAGGATGGTTTAACTGATCTCCAATCCCAAATTGATCCCATGCACCAAATCCAACAAACGTCTTCCACTGTTTAAACCACCGGCAGTCTACAAGATACCTGTAAATAGAGAATGCAGCTGCAGTAAACTTTCACTTTCATAGCGATAGTATGATAACCTTGAAGACCATGTTCAACAAAATCCAAAATCAGTCATCATCGTTCACCATCACGGCCAAACGAGTGCAATAGCTGTACTTTTGTTGGATTCAACAATGCTGGAGGACGGCATTTCTAAAACGAGGGTAAGGGTAAGACCAAGGGTGAGGGTATTAGGATACGAATACAGAAAGTATCCTAAAAATGCATAAAAGCTAACCTTAAACTTTTGTTTAGGCCTAATTAGGCCTAAGGTTAGCTTTTATGCATGTTTAGGACACTTTTTGTATTCGTATCCTTACCCTTACCCTCACCCTTGGTCTTACCCTTACCCTCGTTTTAGTTGAATCTCTTTGGCCTTCAGATCGGGAAAGTCTTACACAATAATTTACTTGCTCAATTTGAAATATCCTCGTAAAAAATGGTACTTTAGTGTGTGCAAATCCAGAGGTATCTTTTACCAGACATTATCTGAAAAGCACGATGCATACTGTCTTCTTAACACCAACAAGATGTTCCTTGGTTTACACAATGTTCATTATAAGTTGCGAAAAAACCCTTAAGTAGCAAACAAATGCTAAGAATAGGCACATAAGACATCGTAGAGAAAACCTATAAGATGTATTAGCTTTCATCAAGTGAAACTTTCACTTTTATTTCCTTCAATGACAGCAAATCGCGATCATGAAAGAGGAGAACAATATTATTTGCATGAATAGCAAAGCTTGCTCGATTAAACTTACCATGTATCACCTCTACGCAATGGTTTCTTTATTCCTTCGGTTATTTCCTTTTTCTGAATTTCAAGGTCGTCCGGTGAATGCTCGTTTGGAGCCTTTTTATCGCCGTTTTTACTGGCTCGGACGCCGGCCATTTTGTAAACTAGATGCCCGTGCCCCACATGTAATCCATGAAGCGTACACTGGGTTGCCTGTGGTACGTGTTTGACAAAAACAGCGCACATGCGTTTTGAAGCAAGCAACCGTGCACGATTTTCCTGTCGGTGTACGTTGGATCAGTGGATTGATGTGATCAGCGTAATTACAAGTTCAGAAACTAAATATTTTAAGCAAGAGCCGATACAACGCCAAACCAGCCCTCTTCAGGTACAATGAGAGTTTACATTGGATTGCTTCTATGTACATATATATAGTAAATGGATGGTGACGTAATACTGGAAAACGTGATAAAACATGGCAGTTACAACGAATTTGAAATCAAATACTAAGAGTAACGGAAAAATATCGGAAATGACTCTAAATAATAAACTGAAATCTAATACGTTTCTTCGCGGATATTAAGACCGTTGGGATCAATTGTCCTGCCTTTTGAAATTCAAGAGGCTTCCCTGGCCTTACGGATTGAGTCTCTGTTAGAAAATATTTTTTCGATAGGAATTAATTGCATGTCCTTAGAGATATTGTGGGGAGATGAGAGGAAATGTTCTGCGACTGTACTAGGTTTGGATTTTGTTATCTAAAGTGCGGTGGAAAGTGCGGTGGTGTTCATTAAAGGGGATAGGTCACGCAATTTTAGGCAATTTCAGCACTGATCGAATGGTCATAGAATTGACTAAAATATCAAAATAACTGTTCACAACTATAGAAGAACTCTAACAAAACACAGGGAAGCCATAAAGGGACATGGATGGACAACACTGGAGAGGATTGAAATGGATTGAATTTGGTTAAATTTGAAAAACGTCGGCCCACCTTTTTTCAAATTTATATCAGACTATATCAAAATGTCATTTACACAGCTGGAAAATCATTCTCAGTTGTTATGTGGCCGTGATTTTGCAAATGAAAGACACTTGCTCTGCCAATTTGACGTTTAGAGCTCATAATTAACAAAATTAAACGAAATTACCTAAAATAGCGTGACCTAGCCCCTTTAAAACGGTCTTTTAAAAGTCGTTTAGTTTCTCCTATGTACTGTAGATGGCATCTGTTACATTGAATCATGTAGATAAGGTTTTTAATTTCGCAAGTTATGTGGGAATTAATGGAGCGTGTTTCAACAGTAGAGAAGAATGTGTAGTTGGTTAGTCCATGGAAAATGTAAGGACAGGTAGCGCAGTTTTTGCCACAGCGAAAAGAACCGGAAGGAAGTGCGGAATTAGAATGAGTTACATTAGGGCACAGCTTAGCTGTTACCAGCAGGTCTCGAAGGTTAGGGGAGCGCCTGAAAGCCACAACAGGTAGATGTAGGAAAGCATTTTTGCAGCGGTCAGAGGAAAGAAGTAGATTGTACTGTTCTTTTTATTATGTTGAAGATGGAAGGAAGTGATGGATTATACATCGTTATGAAAGGTATGCGTTCGGGTTTCAGTTATCTGTTTAGGTTGTAGGGTATGTGTTCGGGGAATGTCTGCGGCGCGTTGAATTTGTCTAGTAACAAAGTCGCGTTTGTAACCTCGTTTCAGAAGGTTATGTCGTTAGTTCAGTGGTGCGAATCTTGAACGTTTCGTCGGTAGAACAAATTCGTCGTAAGAGTAGTGCTAGGCTGAAAGGAATGGCTTTTTAGATAGCACTATACAGCGTAGTAATATTCCGGCAGCAAATGTCATGAAATAAAGTCCCGTGGGAGTTTCGTGAAGAAAGCGAGCCAGTAGTCTAAATGTGTTAAGGGGACCCTAAATTACATGAAAAGTTTTGGTGGCAACTTTGGAACTCGCTCGGACGGGATTTATGGGGGGGTCGAAAATGTGACATGTGTATCCCAACATGGAAACGAGGCTCAAACATAAAATTGCCCATGACTATCCATTACTTGCGTGAAATAGCCCTTTTCACGGTTATAACTGAATAGAGTGTAATTTGAAGTGCTTGTTTTCTACCCCATATGAAGCATGTGAGCGTTAGCCCTACTAATGGAAATGTGCTCACTGAAGGACAGAGAAAAACTCTGACCAGGGTGGGAATTGAACCCACGACCTTAGGGTTAGATCACCGCTGCTCTACACTGAGCTACAAGGTCAGACGGGAGCAGGCTGTGGGAACTGAAGATGTTAAAGTCACGGCAATGAACATGTACAAGTACAAGGAAAGGATACGTTTTTGCAAACGATGGCCGTGAAGCACTATATTTCAACAGTTAAGTCTGTTGAAATCTAGTGCCACCAGGGTTAAACGGCAAGCGGGCCAAGCTCCAGTGTATTACCACATCACTGACACAACGCACATTGCTAAAGTTCCATTATAACGACTCCTGTCACACACGAAGACCAAGATAGAGCTCACCATCTATTTGGGCCAAAAGATTAAAGAGTATGCTGATCGTACTGGAAGGCAACTGGTGGTGGCATGGGGAAGTGGGTGTCAGGCAACACACAAGGACGAGGGACATTTACAGAGTAACTGTCACAAAATTCCTTTTTCTTTAGTTCTTTGTTTCGTTAGTTCATAGTTTATTCCGCTCGTGTTAATTACTTAGTGTTAATTTCGTATCGTAGTTTACCGCAATTAGTACATTAGAGAATAGTTTGTTAGTCTATTTGTTCTTTTAAGTCTCCATTGTGAAGATGCTTTTGTAACTTTTGGTTCGTTAGGGTCGTGTTTTAACAATAGGTTTTTCAATAAGTGTTGATGTGGAGTGCATTGTTATGTAAAGATATAAATGTAAGTAGCGTGTTGTAAAGGCGGTTGGAAAAAGGTCAGTTGACGAGAAGACTGCTAGGAGAAGGAAAGCCGGAGAGAAGTCAAAGTGGAAAGGTGAAAGTTTAAAGAAAGTGGAAAAGAGAAACACTGCCAAGAGTCATTGGTGGGAGCCGACCGCGAAATTCCCAGACAAAACTCCTTTGTCGGCGGTGGCAAATATATTTATAGAGGAAGTTTTTGGAGGAAAAGTTCGGCGACGAAAGTGAGAGTCTTGTGGACTGACAGAAGACGTGACTACGTTCGATGGTTTGCTGAAAGTGGAAGTGGATGGTTGCAGGATTAGCCGACTGGACTTACAAGAACCTTGAGAAGGCACGAAGGCTGACGGAGAACTGAACTTATTGTCTGTAAATATTAAAGTAAAGTATTTAGTTCATTTCGTATTGTCGTTTAAGTATATATTAGCATTAAGTAAATCTAAGTAAGATTAGTTAATTTAGAGATAGTAACTGTCGTAACTGTTTTACTTGTAGTTAACTTTTATCCTTAATTAAAGTCGTACGCGTTTACTAAAAATTTATGCTGTGTTGCGGGTTTGTGGGAAGGGGTGTGAAATACGTTGCTTTACCCTTAGTTTTCTCTTATTTTCTTCTCGCTATTTCGCGAGACCCAGGGGATCGCGAACCGTCACAGTAACCAAGAGGAAGCTTACACAAAGATGATCTTGCATGCCCTCGATGCTACGGCTAATTGTGCAACCCAACGAGAGATTCACTCTCCGGACACAGATGTCTTCGTCCTTGCTCTTAGGCGTTATCCAGAATTGTGCGAAAACACTCTTTTTGTTACAGGAAGAGGGCAACACCATACTATGATTGAGCTGAAACCGATTGTTCAAACCCTTGGGCCAGAAAAGATAGCAGCACTTCCAGCATTCCATGCCCTAAGCGGAGCCGACAACGCAGGAAGTTTTTCTGGAAAGGGAAAGCTTCTCTGCTGGAAGGTATTTGCAGAGGCGGATCCACTCCATTATCACTGCCCTTGCAGAAGTTAGGCAAGCTGCTCATCCGAACGAAAAAATTGTAGCAGCCATTGAGAAGCTATTTTGGCTGTCTTTATATCAACCGAGAACAACAATAACGACTGTTAAAGAGCTACGATGGTTCCTTTTCAAGAAAAAGCAAGCACAATCAGACAGGCTGCCACCAACGCAGGCAGCATCGCACCAGGCAATCCTGAAAGAGTATTACCAGTTGATGGTCTGGAACAGTGACAAAATAACAAACCCAGCGCTACCGTCATCGCAGCAGTATGAATGGCAAATGGACCAAGATGAATGGGTACCAGTATGACAAACCTGCCACCAGCCCCTGAAGCGATACTTCTACTTGTAAAGTATGGATGCTCCAAAGAAAGGTGTTCCGCGAACCGTTGTCAGTGCCGCAAGGCTGGTTTAAACTGCACAGACCTCTGCACCGGCTCCGACAATGGGGAGACCTGTGATAACGATGTTCAGGAGGAAGATGATCTCTACTCAGATGAAGAGGACATTTCAGATGATGATGGCGACTAGATTATAGTCCAAATGAACATTGTAAGTCATTGTATACACACGAGTGAGCCACATGACACAGTCAGGAACAGTTTTTATAACTAATAACCATGCTAAGATAATTTGTTAGAAAGGCTATGGTAGATTTCGATATACCAGTAAAACTCCTGTGAAAAGTGATTCTAATATGGCCAAGAAAGTTTATGTGATCCACTGTAATGTTTTGGCTACATTGTATCACTGCTATAAAGCGTAACAAGGAGATGTCAGACTATTTTGATTAAAATGTAGTTACCTGGCCAATGTTTGTGATATTTATATTTTTTAATCAATTCGTAAAGTATTTTCCTTAAAAGATTCTCATTTTGGAAAATAACCAAGGCTTCATTTATAACAATGTGATTTTACTTCAGCCTTGTTTTCGTGCAAGCATGGTCACGTGATAGCCTATATCATATTACAGTGTAACCTCGATTTGACGAAGTCGCTGGGGACCGACCAAATTTGTTCGTTAAATCGAGGGTTCGTTATATCGAAAACCTCGATATAAAAAACGGAAATGGCTCTAAACAATAAACTGAAATCTAATACGTTTCTTCGCGGATATTAAGACCGTTGAGATCAATTGCCCTGCCTTTTGAAATTTAAAAAGCTTCCCTGGCCTTACGGATCGAGTCTCTGTTAGAAAATATTTTTTCGATAGGAATTAATTGCATGTCCTTAGAGATGTTGTGGGGAGAGGAGAGGGAATGTCCTGCGACTGTAGTAGGTTTGACTTTGGTGTTAGCGTTATCTAAAGTGCGGTGGTGTTCATTTACCCGGTCTTTTAAACGTCGTTTAGTTTCTCCTGTGTACTGTAGATGGCATCTGTTACATTGAATCATGTAGATAAGGTTTTTAGTTTCGCAAGTTATGTGGGAATTAATGGAGCGCGTGTTTCAAAAGTAGAGAAGAATGTTTAGTTGGTTAGTCCATGGAAAATGTAAGGACAGGTAGCGCAGTTTTTGCCACAGCGAAGAGAACCGGAAGGAAGTGCGGATATAGAATGAGTTACATTAGGGCACAGCTTAGCTGTTACCAGCAGGTCTCGAAGGTTAGGGGAGCGCCTGAAAGCCAAAACAGGTAGATGTAGGAAAGCATTTTTGCAGCGGTCAGAGGAAAGAAGTAGATTGTAGTGGTTTTTTATTATGTTGAAGATGGAAGAAAGTGATGGATTATAGATCGTTACGAAAGGTATGTGTTCGGGTTCCAGTTATCTGTTTAAGTTGTAGGGTATGTATGCGGGGAATGTCTGCGGCGCGTTGTATTTGTTTAGTAACAAAGTCGTGTTTGTAACTCGTTTCAGAAGGTATGTCGTTAGATCAAGTGGTGCGAATCTTGAACGTTTCGTCGGTAGAACAAATTTGTCGTAGGCGGAGTGCTAGGCTGAAAGGAATGGCTTGTTTTGTGTGTAGAGGATGACAAGAGGAATAAAGTAAATGTTGGTGTTAGTCCGTTCGTTTCGTGTATAGGTCTGTATTTATGTTTCCGTCACTAGTTAGCGAGACGTTAACGTCAAGGAAAGGAACATTGGTGGGAGAGTGCGAGCTAGTGAATTTTATGGTAGGGTGAATGCTGTTGAGATAATCGATGAAAATTTTAACGTTCTCCCGACTTTCAGTCCAGATCATAAAAATGTCATCGATGCATCTTAACCAAGTATGAGGTTGAAATGGGGCGTTTCTTAGAGCATTTTTTTTCGAAAAGCCCGAGGAAGAGGTTAGTGCCCATAGCTGTGCCGTGGATTTGAAGGTAGTGGCTATCATTAAAAGTGAGGTTATTCATGGTGAGAATCCTGTGGATGAGGTCGCAAATAGTGCCATAAGGAAAGGTGTTGTGAGGATCAGTGCGTAAAAAATGATCACAAGCCGCATTAATACCTTCATTATGTGGAATATTAGTGTATAAAGATGAGACGTCAAGTGTTACTAATAATGCATTAGAGGGTAATTTGCCAATGATAAGGCGTTTATTGAGAAAATCGTTAGTGTCTATTGTTAGTGTTTATTTCTATTTTAGTCTCGCGTGGTACGTACTGTGGAGTTGGCGAAACGCAAAG
>BLFP01001763.1:327577-345365 GCA_014634505.1 Montipora efflorescens | reverse complement strand
GAAAGGTTGAAAAACTCGTATGTAAATAGACTAATTTTTAAATATAGTATTTAGGTTGCTAGATTATTGATGTTATTTTTATTAATATAGCTATAGCTGTAATTTCTTAAATTTGATATATTTGTAACTCGAGATATGTTCTTTTATCACGAGATAATAAAGATTATTATTATTATTAGATGTCAACCGTTTATCGCCATTTGTTTTGCTTGAATTGATTGACCCACTAGTCAAGAGACAAGAGACATTATGCTTTTGTTTTCGCACTAAAATGTTCCACCGCAATCAATAATGCTCCATTTTTTCCAGTGCTCGCTTCTCCCCAAAAAAGTCACTAAAATGCTCGATAATGCTCATTATACAGTCTTTTTTATTAATTTTTACGCTAACGAAAACGTATTAAGTGGTAGAACAACAACGTATATGTTGCAGTTAATTTTTTTTATTTCAGTTAATTTTTGTTTTTCCACTGTTTTGGGGTATGGTAATGTATGCTAATGAATTTGAAACAAAGGAAAACCAAAACTTGACTGAATTAAAAAATATACTGCAACATATACAAGTTAATGATTTTAATAAAACAACCGATAATCCCTTACTATAAACCGTTGTATTAGGGTGTCATTTGAATTTTTTTTTCTTTTTTAAATATCGACTTTAAGTGTTCATTTTCTCTTTAAAAATTTTCATTTTAATTTTCTCTGAAAAAAAAAATGATAATAAATTTTTCGGAAAATTCCACTAAAATGCTCCAAAAAATGCTAGCATAATTAACGTAAAAAGGCCTAAGAAGGGGAAATAAAAGCTTTTCAGGCTCACTGCAGTGTAAGTAAGGGGGTCTCAAAGGGATTGCGGCATTTACGGTTAATGGCTTTACTTCGGCTTGTAGGTACGTACGTACGTACGTAAGTAGGTCGGACAATATGCCAATAATGCACGACGCGATAATTATAATATTGTGCGTCCGAGCCATTTCTGTGAAATAGCCGGGGCCACTGAGGAATAGCCCCCCATACAGATGTTTCTAGGGGAGTCTAGGATGGGTTTTGCTCGGTTTAATTAGATTCGGGACTGCGAAATTTGATTGTAGAAACGGGACCAAGAGTCCCCTAAAAACGTCCGTGTATCGTTCGTTGGAGGCGCCAACGGTTGACATCTGTCAATCAGTAGGATTTTAATTGAAGCGTCCTTTACTTTTAAAGGCACCCTCTTCGCGCTTTTGAAGAGATCGCTTCTAACCGAAAAAAGGTACCTTTTTCGCGCTTTAAGGTTTTGTTTGGTAAAGTGAGAAATGCATGAAAAGTGGACAATATTGACGTCAAAATATTTTCACTCGAAAGATTAAAATACCCGCCTTTTTTTTCTCTAAAAAGTTACCTTTTTTAACTTTTCACCTGATCGACTAGCATTAACAAAAATGGTAAAAATTTTGCATGTTGTTTTCTGCTCTTTTCAAGTAGAACAGTTGATCTTTTTGTAAAAAAGCAGAATTGCCGGAACCTTTCACTTATTCCATAGGCAATCTAGTCAGAAGTGAGTTGAATTTCTCCGGTTTTTCCCGTGTAGGGAAAATGGAAAAGTTGCGCAATAGGGCCCGGTTGTCGCGAAAGCCGATTAACTTAATCCAGGATTAGCGTAGATTTTCAAAACACGTTTTCAACCTTTTGGTAAAAGTTTCTTTAGTTTAGTTTTGTTTTTTAAGATTGACTTCTAATATAAAGTTTTGCCGAGTATCAGCGTTAAACAGCATTTGGGAGTAGTGAAATAAACTCCTTGGTTATTTTTAATCTGGGATTAGGATTAATCGGCTTATGAACAACCGAGCCTTGGTCTTTCCTGTCACTCCCCTGCTAAGTAGTGTATTTGTGCCTAGGGTTCTCTTCGCGTAATTTTGGTAGGTTTCAGGGGGTAGTAGGAATGCGTACATTTTATGTGGTGGACACTGTATTTAATTAACCTGCAATGGCGTCGAAGTCACTGTAACGCGAATGGCGTTTTAGTGGATCTTTAAAGAAAATATACCCTTATGGAGCTCAAGAATGGAACGTCAATTGGATAAACAAGACAGGCGGTGAAACAAATATCTGGAATGCTAAAAGCGACGAGTAATGGAATTCGACTACAATTGCATCTCCTTATCAAAGTGAGCTGTATTTCTAATATTTTACTCACCGTGGTGTTATATACAACACTGAAACCGAATGGCAAATTCTGTATGGGTTTAACAAACTCCTTGAACACCTTGAATGCATCTGTGTTTACTGAAGTCGCATCTCTGTTGTCTGGCTATTTGCATTTATTTTACAGTCAACTCTGCACAGTTTTCAGGGAAAAATTAACAAATCAAAAGTGGTTCAGTGTTGTCTGTACTCTTATCGACAATGATATTCGTCATCACAGTGGTCAAAATGTTGTGGACTCACGAGGCGCAGCCGAGTCATTCCACAACAAATTGACGAATATCGTTGTCGATAAGAGTACAGACAACGCTGAACCACTTTCGATTTGTTAATTTTAACACAATTTCTTGTAACCTCGCAAACTGATTGGCTAATTTGCCTTTGTCGATCGAAAGTGGTTCAGCGTTGTCTGTACTCTCATCGACAACGATATTTGTCATCACAGTGGTCAAAATGTTGTGCGCCTCGTGAGTCCACAACAAGTGTTGACCACTGTGATGACAAATATCGTTGTCGACAAGAGCGTGAACAAAATCATGAAAGAGCAAGCGTTGTCTGACTTCTCGCCATATGATTGGTTTATTTTCCAAAATGAGCGTTCCTGATTGGCTATTACATTGCGTGAAAAATTGGCGTGAACACGACGCGATCAGCATTGTCTAGACTCCTATCGACGATGGAATGTTAGCCAATCAGATTGCGAGATTACAAGCAATTGTGGTAAAAGTGACAGTGAAGAATTATTTGGGAAAAAGCTTGTTGTTCAGGATTTTATCCTGAACTATGACAAGGACAAAATGAGGACAAAATCTCTTTTTGTCAGGGGCCAATTTCAATGAATTTGTCCGACTCGACAAAATATTTGCCCTGGCGCTATTTACAAAAATAATTTTCCCTGTATGTGATAAACACGTAATGGAAATGTGCCCTCGTGCAGTTAAGGATTAATTTCACTTGTATTTCCAAACTTTTTCACGTTTGCGAAAACTTCGAAAATACGCGTAAAATTAATCCTTAACAGACCTCTTTAGCTTGTACGTTTTGTTTTCCCATTTCAGACCACGTGATGTTCTCAAGGGAATTTTCCTTTTGTTTTTTCATAAGTTATGCGTACATAAGGTCGCAATAGTAGCAAGTACGATAAATACTGTAAGAAACAGACAACTTTTTTAAAAGACATTCTACCTCGCATTTGCATACAATCAGAGGTCACGTGAGATAGCAAGCATGTGATATCCGAGCTCAGTGCGAGTTTTGTTGTCCGAGCAAACAGTCGTGTTACTCTCTGGTAGTGCAGTTTTTCGTTTTTTCAGACTTTTATTACGCCCTTCGATCATTATGGCCGGAGGGAAAGACGCATCCAAACCTGTTAGCGAAGAGCAGTTATTGGAAATCCACCCGGACGAAGACAACGGCGAAATGTCCGGAGAAGATGGATCGAACACCAGTGCCATGTCGTGCCAGGCACAAGCAAGCGACTCGAACGTTTCGTTGTCGCAGGCTGATGTACAGCTCCTGTCGTCAGCAATACTCACTTTGTCGAAGAAAATAGACAAATTCGAGGACCTCCCTTCTCAAGGGAAAGGGAAAGGCAAAGGAAAAAGGCCGAGGGATGATCGAGAACAGCAACACGATCTTCCCGCCAAAAAGCCCGCGAAGGACAGCTCGAGCTCCTCGAGCGCTTTAGAGAGCGAAGAAACCGAAGATATTCAGGCTCTCATGAACAAAGTAGCGGGGGATGACGGCGATATTGATGAGGAAGGCGATGAAGAGGAGGACGATATTCTGGCGGATTTAGAGAAGGAGTACGCCTCCGAAGACATGACGGGCAAAAATATTAACAGCCCACAGCTCGCCAAACTTCTTAGCAAGATGTTTCGCAACCGGCTTCCAGACAAATTGCTGAAAGAAAAACTTGAACGCCAAGCTAGACCGGAAAATTGCGAAACTGCTAAACCCACAAGAGTTAACCCGGGCATTTGGCGCAAGCTTCGCGAACCCACTCAGAAGCGGGATTTGCAGATGTATAAAATTCAACAAGCCCTCGTTAAAGGAATTATTCCAATTGCTCGCTTGACTGATCTGTCCATGACAGATAAGAAAGGCTTAGACCAGGACGGGGTTAAACAGATCAAACAATTTGGTCTCGACGCCTTATCCTTACTAACGCATGTAAACTACGAACTTAACATGCAACGGAAGCAATTGATGAAGCCTGATATCGGCAGGGACTATGCCTCTCTCTGCTCACCTCACGTGCCGTTCACCGACTGGCTGTTTGGAGATGACCTCCAGAAACAGCTGAAGGACATCGGAGATGTCAACAAAATTGGTGCCAAAGTTCAAGGTCACAGAGGTCCTCACAGGCCCTCGACTGGCTATGCCAATAACAACAACTCTAAAGGGTCTTACTCTAACCGAAACAATTCAAAAAACTCGAAGGGCCAAACCTTCCGGCCTTGGCGACACAAGGACCACCAGAAGTCCAACACCAACAACAAGAGGGCAGCTCAGTAGCCCAAACAGTTCACACGGTAAATGCTATTTCAAATTTTGTTGCTGGTAATATAGCTAACCACATCTCCAGCTGGAGGTCTATTACCACAGACCCAAGCATCCTTGAGATTGTTTCAGGCTATTTCATTGAATTTGAAAGCATACCATCTCAGCCAGCTGTACCGCATATTACATTTTCTAAGGGCGATGATCTCATCATTGCTGGAGAGATAAATAAACTCCTTGAGAAAAGAGTAATTAACAAAACTACTCACTCTGACAATGAATTCATATCCACTGTCTTTACTCGGCCCAAAAAAGATGGGTCTCATCGACTAATTCTAAATCTTAAACAGTTGAATGGATATGTCACATATCACCACTTTAAAATGGAGTCTCTCCAGTCAGCGGTACAGCTACTTAAGAAAGATTATTGGATGGCGGTTTTAGATCTCAAGGATGCTTATTACTCTGTGCCTATAAACCCCCAGCATAGAAAATTTCTCAGATTCCAATTTAAAGGATCTCTTTACGAGTTTACTTGTTTACCTAATGGGCTCTCATCAGCGCCTAGGGTATTTACAAAACTCATGAAACCAGTGTATGCAACTTTAAGGTCAAAAGGATACCTTATCGTAGGGTACATTGATGATATCCTTTTGTTGGCAAAAACACCCCATGAATTAGCCCAAGTAGTGGCTGAAACAATTGCTCTGCTTAAATCACTGGGATTTACAATCCATGAATCAAAATGTGTCACAACACCAAGCCAGGTTGCCAAATTCCTGGGGTTCTTCCTGAATTCTAAGGACATGATCATTTCTATGATTCCAGAGAAAGCAGCCATAATCAAATCTAAGTGTCTCAATCTAGCCCAGCTCAAAGGACCTATTCCAATTCGAGATGTGGCCTCTGTTGTGGGCCTAATGGTGTCAGCATTTGAAGGGGTCCAGTATGCACCCTTGTTTTATAGGTCCCTAGAAAATGATAAGACATATGCTTTAAAAAGCAATGGATGGGACCTCGAAGGGAAAATGACACTCTCCCCTCTAGCAACACAGGACCTTTCATGGTGGATCACCAATGTTGATCAACTTCCCAAAGCAATCATGCCTAAGCCAGCCGATCTAACTCTCATGACTGACAGCTCCCTTAAAGGCTGGGGAGGGGTGATTGAGGGTTCATCATGTGTGGCTCGTGGCAGGTGGTCACACCAAGAATCCCAGCTGCATATTAACATATTGGAGTTGAAGGCCATTTTGCTAGCCTTGCAGGCTCTCTGTAACCATATGCAAAACAACCACATAAAAATCTTATGTGACAATACTACTGCCGTTGCATACATTCGTAATATGGGAGGTACAAAATCCAACGGCTGCAATGATATTACTAGGGAAATTTTTATGTGGTGCATAGACCGAAAGCTAACACTATCCATTTCCCATTTACCAGGGAAACTTAATACAGAGGCAGATAAAGCTAGCCGTGAATTCAACAATAGTAACACTGAATGGTCACTAGACCAAACGGCCTTTACTGAATTGAAATCAAAGTTGGGTGAGCCTGAAGTCGATATGTTTGCATCTAGACTAAACCACAAGACGCCTCGCTATATAGCCTGGGGCCCAGACCCTGGAGCAGTAGCCATTGATGCCTTTACTATAGATTGGTCTAAGTATAACCTAATCTATTGTTTTCCTCCATTTAGTCTCATCGGCAAAGTACTTCAGTTCATTCAAGAGAGCAAAGTAACAGCCATTTTAGTTTACCCACATTGGCCAACGCAGTTCTGGTACCCACACCTGCTTCAGTTAATGAAATCTCCTCCAGTAACAATCAAAATGCGCAAGAAGACTCTAACATTGCCTCATCAACCAGACAAAATTCACCCTCTTTTCCCCAAACTGCAACTTCATGGATGTCTTGTGTCAAGTCATCATTAATTGATCAAGGTGTATCAGGAGAACCTTTGAACACTATTTTGGAATCATGGCGTTCAGGGACCCGTAAGCAATATCAGTCATATGTTTCAGCGTGGGTTAAGTTTTGCAGTAACAATTCTGCCAGTCCAATGAACCCAACCTTGCAACAGGTTTTGGAGTTCTTTTCTCTTCAGTCAAAAACTGTCGGTTACAGTGCTGTGGCGACTGCGCGGAGTGCATTGTCAAGTTTCCTCAAAATAGATGGCATAAAAGTCGGAGATCACCCACTAATTTCGCGGTTCATGACTGGTTTATTCAACCAAAAGCCTGCTCTGCCTCGTTATACTGAGACTTGGAACCCACAGATCGTACTCAACCATTTGAAAACTTATCCAACTACTGGAACTTTGTCTCTAAAGCAACTCACTCAGAAACTGGTCATGCTTATGGCACTGCTCTCAGCACAAAGAACCCAGACTCTCCAAAAGTTATCCTTGGAGGATATGAGTGCAACGCCTGGAAAGTATACATTCCATATGTCCTCTCTCTTAAAGCAAACCAGAGCTAAAGGTGGTCAGAATAGACACTTATTGCCTATCAATTTTACCAGTTATAATGCGGATAAAAGACTTTGTGTTGTTGAACTTTTGTCAGCTTATATTGAAAGGACAGCCCCCCTTAGGGGAAACTCTAAGCAGCTGCTGGTTTGTTATGCAAAACCTCACGGACCTGCGTCTAAGGACACAATATCTAGATGGATACGACAAACTATGAAGGATGCAGGAATTAATACCTCAGTGTTCAAACCCCACAGCACAAGGGGTGCAGCAACATCGGCCGCTAAAGCCGCAAATGTACCTATCCATGAGATTATGAACACTGCTGGGTGGCGCTCAGACTCTACCTTTGCAAAATTTTATGATCGCCCTATCATAAATGAAAATGGCTTTGCAGAGGCCATCCTGTCAAACACTTAGTTTTCTGCATTTGAAACTTTGCATGCTTTGATACTTGTCCCAAATTTTATTGTTTCGTTGGTTTACTTGAGCAACTATGGTTTTATGTCATGTAAGGAGTACCATTAAATACATGCCATGGTGTTACAGTTGTTTTATGCCTGTTCATTTTGGCTGTGGCTTTGAGCTTTGAAATCTCACGTGACCTCTGATTGTATGCAAATGCGAGGTAGAATTGGAAAATTAAACGAGACTTACCTGTAAGTTGAAGTTTGATTGAGATTCTACCGTAGCATTTGCAGGAATGAGGAGGTCACATCCCACCCGCCCTTGGGCCCTTGTGCTCTTCACATTGACCTCTTTTCCTGTACCATCAAAGCCACACCAAACTGCTTTGAAGACTGAGCTCGGATATCACATGCTTGCTATCTCACGTGACCTCCTCATTCCTGCAAATGCTACGGTAGAATCTCAATCAAACTTCAACTTACAGGTAAGTCTCGTTTAATTTTCCAATTTTTCGGCATGCTTATGCTTAGGAACTCATTAAACTGATGATGGCATAAGCATGCCGAAACATGTCTTTTAAAAAAGTTGTCTGTTTTTTACAGTATTTATGCGTACATATTCACGTGCATAGGACGACATTTGAAAGAAAGTTTTCTCTAGAGTAACATCACGTGGTCTGAAATGGGAAAACGAAATGTACAAGCTAAAGAGGTCTATTGCCCTCGGGCCCATGCGATTACATATACTACAACTGATACTAACTGCCTCTACTTAGATCGTTGACACTTTGTTATATAAGACAAGATTCACTGGTTAACGAGTTGTATTACATCACTTTTGAAAATAGCATCTGTTTCCCTAGTGAAAACAGTAAGTCCTTCTGCGGCAAAGGAATTTTAGTTTTTTCAATGCCAATTACATTTGATTTTTCACTTTACTTTTCTGGACAATTTAATTAAGTAATTGTCTCTTATAGACCCCTAAAAATTTCAGGTGGATTTCCTTCGCAATGCCGGTGCACAAACTCGTTCCCAGGGTCTCCGTTGGCGTTGAGAAAGAGACCCTAACAAAGAGACCCTGGGAACGAGGTTGTGCCGGTTCGATGCTCTACCAACTGAGCTATGAAGCCTTACAGTTGGGAGCAGGTCAATTTATTGGGTTCCTGCGTTCCCATGAAAGGTCTCGATGAAAGAACTTTGTATACTTTGAAGTGCGGGTTAAAGACGAAATGGAGAAGTGATGACTTCTCCATTTCGTCTATGAACCTGTACTTCAAAATATACGCTTCACTTTTCTATTCCTTTTCCAACCTATTCTATTCGTTGTTGCTATATTTGTCCTCAAGTTAGGGAATATCTAAGCAAATTGACATCTTACAAGATTATATGTGTTAGTTTAGCCGATCAGTTCCATCAAACTGTTCCAATTCGTGGATAATCTGTGCCATGTCTGGTCTCATAGCAGGATCAGCCTTCAGGCATTGCCGCACCAGATTCCGAAAAAATGGGTTTCTCACAAGAAGAACTTGTTCTTCGCGTCTTTCGGGATCTGGCATTTCCCGTATGCACATTTCACACAGAAGAACACCAAAGCTATACACATCAACCTGAGAAAAGCAACAGTAATAATTTTTCTTGCAATATCGGCAGTGAGACGGGTAAAATTATTGTAAGGAAAGAGGACCGTGCTTGGGTCATTTTTTACCGCCAATCGGTTGGATCGATCAGTAGGTTTATCATCGGACTGCTGCGCGGGAGAAGGGGAAAAGAATTTCCGGCCGGACCAACACTCAGTCTTCAAATATCGGAGGAGAAACTGCTGCCTTTGTAATGGCATCTGCAAACGGTTAGACTTTCTATTTTTCTCGGATAAGGACGATAAAGCGCAGGCCCCATCTCACAACTCGTCAATGCGTTTAACCCTGAAGGACGTAAAAGAACCCACAAACTATTCACGAAGAATAGGGCATTGAGTCCCAAGTCAGTTGTGGTCTGTTCTCTGTGGCATAGCTAGAGGGCCGTACGTTAGAAAAATGTCAAGTATAATTGTGTTCCCCTCTCTAAATAAAGTTATCGTATCGTGTTGTTAGTATCTTGAAGATTGAATTTCACCCACCAAACATCAAAACAGCATAATTGGAGAAAGGGTCTCTAAGATATTCCATGTGTCAAGTTAAATGGGAAAACACCTGCAAAAGACCCCCTCTAAAGTCACAGAAATCACAGCTCATTGTAAGAACTGGTACCAACCAAGCCACGCAGATAACAAACATAAACAAGTTTGGAAATTGCTGATAAAAATGTTCTATGGATGTCCCAGTCGTGTACCCTTAACCTTCCAGAATTTTCAGTCTTTTGCCTTGATTTCATTTCATTTGAATTACGCATGAACATATTCTCATGTATAGAATGTTTTCACTCACGTGATCAGTAACCTTGTTTTTCCACCGAAACAAAAGAAAACGTTTGTATGATAACAGAGCTCAACTCCCGGAGGATAAGCTGGGTACATCAACATGGCAGCCGTTCCACTGTTTAGGAACACCAACATGGCCGCCGTGACGTCATGTGAAAACACTCTATATCTTCCAACAATCATAGTACTGACAAGGAGATATTGAGTTCCTCTAAGAAGACCCCCTCAGTTTATTTTATTAAACTAAGAACGGAAGACCCTCAATATCATTAATCCTGGTATCTATTTGCCACGAGCAATTTCATTTTAATGTTAATTCACGCTGATGTAAAGGTCAGGATCTGCAAAGGCATACAAAGATATGTCTATTTATCAATAAAGAAAACTAACCTTGGATGTTTGATTTGAAGAAAGTGCTTCTGGTGCACTGTAAATCAAAGCACCAGGGGCTACTGTCATGGTCTGTTGCACAAATTTAGCAGTGCCATAATCTGACACTTTGCCTCTCCACTGTTCACCCTGTCGCCAGAGCAACACATTTGCACTACTGACATCCCTATGAACGATGGGAGAAGGCTTCATGTGGTGAAGATAGTTTAGCGCTCGAGATACATCCAAAGAAATTACAGATATTTCTGTTTCTGTGAGTTGGCGTTGCTCCAGCAAAGCTCGCAAGCTCAATTCCATGAGCTCAGTGACAAACAAAGGACTTCCTTCATCATTTGTTGCTCCAATAAACTGCAACAAGCAAGGATGGCGGCATCTTGAAGCAATGTTCATCTCTCTCTCAAATAAACGTCTGTTATGAGGTGAGAGAATCAGTTCATGGATTTGCTTCACAGCTACTTTGCAGCCTCTAAAACTAGCAAGTACAACTGTTCCCCACCCTCCCACCCCCAAGCAATTGTTCATTACATCAATCTCGTCTCGAGGAATGACCCAATCACAGGGTTCTTTTTGTCGATATTCTTCCAGTGCTCGTTGAGCTGTCAACAGGGTTGTTTCCAATTCATGCACATACGCTTCCTTAGTTCTTAGCTGTTTTTGTAAATTATCTTTTTGCTGTCCAAGTTCGTCCTTTTCCAGTGCCATGTTATCCAGTTCTCCCTCAAGATTTTCTTGCTGTGCCAAAAGATCACTCCTCTGTTTCTCCCACTGTACTTTTTCAAGTTCTAATCTTTTGATTTCATCATTCAATTGCTGTATATCCAAAGGTGCATCTGTTATGAAATGGAATTAATAACACAGGCAGCAAGTACATTAATCATTAAAAATGTAGTTCCATTATTAAAAACTAACCTTTCCGCCCTGTGTGAACTCTTGCAATCAATTTCTTTTTTCGAATGCCCCATAATGCACTTTGTTTGCCCCCCAAATATTGCATAAACTATTATTTTCAAATGCTCTTGGGGACACTGCATATTCCCAAGAGTGCTTGAAAGCAATAGTTTATGCAAAATTTGGGGGGCAAACACAAGTGTATTATGGAGCATTCGAAATAGAGAATAGAGCCAGCAGAACGTAGTTCATTTTCACTAAAAAAAATGTGAACTACAACTAAAAATTATCCATTACAAATCCCCCCTGGAAGACCAACATAAAAAAATAGGACAATTTGTTTGAAAACAATAAACTATGCCTTAGTTGTTCAAAGATTATACAAAAATTTGGTTTTATCAACGGAGTTGATAATGTAAATTGGCCACCGTACAGAGATTCTAAAAGCTGACGTTTCGAGCGTTAGCCCTTCGTCAGAGCGAATCGAGGGATTATGGGTTATGTGTAGTTTTTATAGTAGAGGAGGAGCTACGCTATTGGTGGTAACATGGCAACGTGAAAAATAGGAATATATTAGTTAAATGAAAAACGTTCGTTAATACCGTGAGGATTAAGGGTGCCGATCTGAAAGATGAATTTTTGTTCCAGATTCTTGCGGCTTTCCGTCGTACCTAGATGTAGGGAAAGGCCGCAGATAGCCATGTGTTTTATGGAGTGGTTAGGCAGATTGAAATGGCGAGCGACTGGCTTAGATGCATCCTTGTCATTCTTCTCAACATCGCGAAGGTGTTCGCGGAATCGGTCACCTAGTCGTCTACCTGTCTCACCAATGTATAATTTATTGCATAACGTGCAGGTTATGCAATAAATGACATTTGCGGAGGTACATGTGAAACGATCGGAGATCTTAACAGATCGCTTAGGTCCCGACATCTTGCTAGTGTTAACAATGAAAAGACAAGTTTTGCATCGTGAGCGCGCGCATTTGAAAGTGCCGGGTTGCTCGTTAGTTTTGAGCGCGCTTCTAACTAAAAAGTTGCCTACGTTTTTGTCGCGTTTGAATGAAATAAGTGGAGGTTGCGAAAAGATTCTACCAGTCTCGGGATCATTTTGGAGTAATTTAAAATTACTAAGAATGATGCTTTTGACTGCGTGATTATGAGGATGGAAAGTGAGGGTGAATGGAATTCTGTCATTCTTATCTTTTTGTGACGTTTGTAGTGATGACTGTCGATCAAATTGTTGGGCGCGATGAAGGCCCGCTTTGACCACAGAGACAGGATAGCCACGTTTTTCGAAGAACTGGCACATCTCCTCTGATTTGCTGGAAAAATCGGAGTCATCACTACATAGACGTCGAAGTCTAAGAAATTGAGAATAAGGGATGGAGTTCTTGACATGTGATGGATGTGACGATGAATACAACAAATAACTGTGTGAATCAGTAGGTTTGTAGTGCACACTAGTACATAGCACGTTGCCTCTAATAGAAACGTTGATATCTAGAAAAGCCAATGAAGTTTCCGAAATTTCCCAGGTATATTTAAGAGCCGGATGAAAAGAGTTGACGGAGGTTATAAATTGATCGAGTTCTTCTCTGCTGGATGAAATAGCGCCGATGCAGTCGTCGATGTAACGGCCGTAGAGTTCAGGTTTGGGGCCGTTGTACTGACTAAAAAATTGGTGTTCAACATATCCTACAAAAAGATTGGCATAGCTAGGTCCCATTCTTGTGCCCATCGCTACACCATTAATTTGTTTGTAATAGTTGCCGGCGAATGAAAAACAATTAAGCGTTAAAACTAGTTCGGCAAGGCGGAGGAGCGTTTCCGAGCTAGGTTCTTTGACAGTGCGTTGATCGAAAAAGTGTTTAAGTGCTTGAAGACCTTCGCTATTAGGAATGACTGTGTATAGAGATGTAATGTCCATGGTGAAAATAAGTTTGTCTTGGCCGGAGAAATTGAAATCGCCGAAAATTTGAACGCCGCGTTCAGTTAAAAGCCTTTTTTCACGACAAAGAGCATGATTCGGACACTTCTAATAAAGATATTTTTGAAACACTTCTAGTTCGCAAATCCAAATGGACTCCCCCAGAGGGACAATTTGCCTCTTTAGATTTTTTCACCAAAAAATGCCGTCACGACATTCACAAACTTAAATTCAATCGCAACACTAAATTTTCCAACCTTTCCTCGGAAGAGTGGGCGGCGCTTAAAAATCTTAGTAAACGCAACGACATAGTTGTCAAATCGGCCGACAAAGGCGGCGCGGTAGTTGTTTGGCGGTCCGACCTTTACCAAAAAGAAGCTTTGCGGCAACTTTCGGATACCTCGTTTTATGCCAAAATCCCTAAAGATCTCACTTCCAACAATCAAAAACTTGTCAAAGACACCATTCAAAATCTTATAGTTAATCAAGAATTACCGGACACTGCCACTAATCTCATCATCAACACCCCTAGAACTTCGTGCATTTACTTCTTGCCTAAAATTCACAAGCCCAACAACCCAGGTCGCCCTATCGTTTCTGCCTGTAGTTGCCCCACCGAACTCATTTCTAGCTACTTAGACAGGATTATGACGCCTATCGTCAAATCTTTGCCATCATACATTAAAGACAGTACACACGCACTACAAATTTTCGGCGATTTCAATTTCTCCGGCCAAGACAAACTTATTTTCACCATGGACATTACATCTCTATACACAGTCATTCCTAATAGCGAAGGTCTTCAAGCACTTAAACACTTTTTCGATCAACGCACTGTCAAAGAACCTAGCTCGGAAACGCTCCTCCGCCTTGCCGAACTAGTTTTAACGCTTAATTGTTTTTCATTCGCCGGCAACTATTACAAACAAATTAATGGTGTAGCGATGGGCACAAGAATGGGACCTAGCTATGCCAATCTTTTTGTAGGATATGTTGAACAACAATTTTTTAGTCAGTACAACGGCCCCAAACCTGAACTCTACGGCCGTTACATCGACGACTGCATCGGCGCTATTTCATCCAGCAGAGAAGAACTCGATCAATTTATAACCTCCGTCAACTCTTTTCATCCGGCTCTTAAATATACCTGGGAAATTTCGGAAACTTCATTGGCTTTTCTAGATATCAACGTTCCTATTAGAGGCAACGTGCTATGTACTAGTGTGCACTACAAACCTACTGATTCACACAGTTATTTGTTGTATTCATCGTCACATCCATCACATGTCAAGAACTCCATCCCTTATTCTCAATTTCTTAGACTTCGACGTCTATGTAGTGATGACTCCGATTTTTCCAGCAAATCAGAGGAGATGTGCCAGTTCTTCGAAAAACGTGGCTATCCTGTCTCTGTGGTCAAAGCGGGCCTTCATCGCGCCCAACAATTTGATCGACAGTCATCACTACAAACGTCACAAAAAGATAAGAATGACAGAATTCCATTCACCCTCACTTTCCATCCTCATAATCACGCAGTCAAAAGCATCATTCTTAGTAATTTTAAATTACTCCAAAATGATCCCGAGACTGGTAGAATCTTTTCGCAACCTCCACTTATTTCATTCAAACGCGACAAAAACGTAGGCAACTTTTTAGTTAGAAGCGCGCTCAAAACTAACGAGCAACCCGGCACTTTCAAATGCGCGCGCTCACGATGCAAAACTTGTCTTTTCATTGTTAACACTAGCAAGATATCGGGACCTAAGCGATCTGTTAAGATCTCCGATCGTTTCACATGTACCTCCGCAAATGTCATTTATTGCATAACCTGCACGTTATGCAATAAATTATACATTGGTGAGACAGGTAGACGACTAGGTGACCGATTCCGCGAACACCTTCGCGATGTTGAGAAGAATGACAAGGATGCATCTAAGCCAGTCGCTCGCCATTTCAATCTGCCTAACCACTCCATAAAACACATGGCTATCTGCGGCCTTTCCCTACATCTAGGTAAGACGGAAAGCCGCAAGAATCTGGAACAAAAATTCATCTTTCAGATCGGCACCCTTAATCCTCACGGTATTAACGAACGTTTTTCATTTAACTAATATATTCCTATTTTTCACGTTGCCATGTTACCACCAATAGCGTAGCTCCTCCTCTACTATAAAAACTACACATAACCCATAATCCCTCGATTCGCTCTGACGAAGGGCTAACGCTCGAAACGTCAGCTTTTAGAATCTCTGTACGGTGGCCAATTTACATTATCAACTCCGTTGATAAAACCAAATTTTTGTATACTACTTCCCCTCCGACGCAGCACCACAGTTTCTTTAGAAACTACCCCTTTGTTCAAAGATTAGATTGTGCAATCCAGCAAATTAGTACTACCAACACTTGAGCTGTCTACAAAACAGAGATTTATCCAGTGCATAAGGCAATCCAACCTTAGAATAACAGGGACTAGAACCTTAATTTGTGGGTGTGGGCTAAGGTGAATTTCAGCTCTAAAATATATTTTTTTCAACACTCCCTTGAAGCCTCATTATACAAAATAATGTTCAGTAGTATTGGCAACAACAGAAGTGATAAGTGGAGCAACTGCTTCCACTGTACCAATGCAGGACCCTTCCCATTTGAATGCTTACTTCGGTGCAACACACACTAATCGCTGAGCTGACCATCATGTGCCTCTTTAAGGCAGCTCAGTATTGTAGTGAAAAAACTTAAAGTTTGATGATGACTAACTCCCTGAACCTGAAGTTAAGAAATACCCGGTTTTAAAAGCAACCCTGGGTTCAGTTGGGGAGGTGTCAACACAAAAAACTTTCTCTCTGAAGGGGAAGATATAAACTCCCCAAACATTATTGACAAAACAGTCAAGTCTCCAAGATACACACCTAGACTAAATGCTTGCATCATTTTTTCTGTATCCTGCTTACTTAAGAGCTGTCTCCACTGCGGTGAAGAAGAAGGTGATGTTACCACACTCATTGCCACTGTCGTTTTTGGCATATTTCCAATTAGTGTGAACAGAGACAAAGGGCTGCTATTTTTTGAGTTTGTTGCTTTGCCTTGCAATAAACAATTTGAGACAAGTGATGTATTACTTGAGGCTCCTTCAACAATTGGCATAATTTTTGGTTTTTCTTCAGCCAGTGGTTTGTCTGCATATGATTCAAGTAAAGCAGGTGCAGGGTAATCGCTTGGGACGTTTTTGCCACTAAACACAGATTCTGTTTTGTTTGTCAATGATCTGTAAGCACCCTGATCTCCAAACACTTTTGGAGCAAACTCGGTCTTATTAATGGTTTCATTGATTGTGGTTTCCTTGGTGTCGCGGTAACTAGAAGGATGAGGTGACAGTTTCGAATCTTTCTTCCACTCTCTGTTTCTCCATGAGGATATCTTTTGTTTCCCTCCATGGGAATTTGCTGTTTCAGGCTTTTGCATCTCTCGCCATCCTCTTGGCATTGTTAGTGTTTTCAAAGCAAGCTCACTGTGCACAAACAGTCAATAAAATTTCCACCAGTTAACTCAAAAGGGATATCTCTTAGTTACAGATGAAATGCATCTTTGACATGGTTCAAGGTTCATTTTATTTTATTACTAATTTATACATATATGTATGTATCCAGATTCACTCCCCAATGTAAGAAATAATATTTAAATAATAAGCTCAATAATGCCTGCATTTTTATTGGTTCTCAGCAATGGTCTATTAGAGGACAGATGCATAGCTGATGTCATCACAAAAAACTTTAATTCTTTATTGTATAAAACAAATAAATTAGACTATGTTGCCCTAAATTTGTTCACTAATACGTCACAGAAGATGTCTGTACATTGGTGGCTCAGTTGGTTGAGCATCGGGCTGTCGTGCGGGAGGTCGCAGGTTCAAACCCCGGCCAGATCAACACTCAGGATCTCAAAATAACTGAGGAGAAAGTGCTGCCTAAATCCATCTGCAAATGGCAAAATACTATAAACCGTAGGCCCTGTCTCACAAATAATTATCTTCTCTGTTCATAAGTTCCCTGTGGGGTGTTAAAGAACCCACACACTCTGTATTTGAGATTAGAGTAGGGGACGAAGTCCCGGTGTTGTGGCTGTCCTGTTCTCTCCAGCAGAAGTGGCCAGCTTGGCAATGATGTCTCTAAAAAGGTTTGTGGTGTATGAGGCCACCTAAGCAGAAACAGCCACAAGTCAAAAAGGGACTTTGCTGATTGCTGGAATATGTAGATGTACATGTACATGTAGATGTCGAAGTAGATGACAAAATGTGTTGAGAACAACAGTTCCACATTTTGACATCATCAGTGATCTATTACTGAACAAATGCATGGCAAGTCATTGAATCTATAAATTTGTTAAGTAGAGCTACATGTATAAAGAAGAGAAGGAAAAAAGAAAAGCGCGATATAGATACACCAAGAAAGGGAAACAGCCTATGTAAATTGAAAAAGAGAATGTAGGGTTTGTTAATTATTGTCTATCAGCAAAAAAATTATTGACTCTTTATTTGAAAAAAAGTGATATTGGGGAAGGATTGGATTTTCTGTCCTTTTGCATTTGGTTTCATTCACCAATCAGTCGT
>BLFP01001763.1:305337-318531 GCA_014634505.1 Montipora efflorescens | reverse complement strand
CCCCAGGTTTAAAATGCCCCGAGATTTTCAGTGGCGGGGGTTTTAAATACACAATTAAGAATGAAAATCAGTGATATTTATAGGTTCGAATAACAGTGATTGATGACTCACTCATCATTTTCAAATTCGTGAAGCTAGAGTAGGATCCTCATTATAAAATGACTCTAGATTCTGAGTTTTTCATTACAATATTTATGTAGCTATCAATACGTTCCCTAACACGAGGAAATCTTGAACGTTTTTTGGTCAATAATCCCATGAACTTGTCGTTTACAATCAATTATACCATGCAAATCTCACCTCACCGAAACCAAGACATTCTTCAAAGGCTAGGTAAGGAAGAAAGTCCTGTGTCTCAACGCAAAATGAGTACAATCGCCAGGTTTTGGGATAGCATTCTTCGGCGTTGCCCGTTTTTGATGCTTCTTTCGAATTATAGAACAAATGCCAGAAGGAATGCAACAATTCCACACGAATCCTTTCATATGTGTTTCCTTTGTTAAGCTTACAATAATCTATTTCCTTTGAATTGATTATTTGTGAAAAGGCAACTGCCTTGTGCACGCTTCTTAAGCCGTGTTCACACTCAACGTTGATTATGATCAACTGAAGAATATACCAGGCTATCATACTCCATTCAATTTTATTCAATTATGGTTCGGTTCACATCTGCGAAAATTCAAATACAATACGCAGCTATACGCAGGGTAACCTCGTAGTGTGAGACAAAATGGCGCCGTATCGCGTGGCTGCCATCACCATCATGTGCTTGAGGCGAGAAGAGAACCAAGGATAGCTTCAGAGAATAGAAGAAGACAAATCCAAACCTTCGCTCCATAAAGCGATTAGAAGTTTCGTCTGCTCATACCACCACGTGCTCGCCATTCTGTTCAATTACGCATTATAATTACTTCACACAACCCCTTTGAGGTTGTTTGAAGTAATTATAATCCAGTTATAATCAGGGACTGCAATTAGTTGATGTGGAGCCATTATCTATTTAATTCGATTATAATTCCATCATAGTCGAGGCCTAATGTGAACACGGCTTTAGACTTTTCATTGAGCATTATAAACCAACACAATTATTTACAATGACTTGTGAGTAGTGGTCAGGTTCTGTATAAGAAATTGCACGGTCTCAAGAACAATCCGGAATTAATAGGTACGAGTGCAGTTTTGAAAGTTCCCAAATTTGTCTGGGCGAAACCTATTTTATGCTCGCTGTTTCGGAAAATGAGCCATCGCTCACCCGAACTCGAGTGAGTGGCGGAAATCGAGCCAAGTCCTATTTGACAACATTCAGAACCTTGCAAGTGTCTAGAAATTCGGAATTGTATGATAACATCATGTAATTTTTTTGTTTATAATGCTCTCGTGAAAACTCTCTCGATAAATTCTTCCGGAAATCTCTATGTGTAGTGTAAATTACGTCGTTCGGTTGTGGCAATTTCATCCAGGTTTGAGTACTTTCGTTGACTTAGTGTTGTGTTAGATTTTTGCGTGACGTTTTTCGGTCGTACTCGCGTGGTTGCCATAACACTCCCCTGCAATCGGAATCCAGTAATTTTGTTCAGTGTCTTGTGAAACTCTAGATTTTATCAGAGGCCGCGTGTGATTTTTCCTTTATTTTTTTGTAATTTAACTTTACGAGTCCTGTAAATGAAGCCCGTAATAACATAGGTGACGAGTTTCTCCTTTTAATTTTGGCGCGAAACTTCAGCGTTAATTTATAATGTCATATGTGAAATTACAATGTTGCCATGGCAAGTTTTCCTACAGTGCTAAAATGGCGTCCCATGATGTTAATAGCTGATCAATCTTAGATGGTGAATAGTTGAAGTGTCACTTCAGATTTTGAAAGCATATTTGGTTGACACCTGACTGGCAAAATCTCGAGCTTCGAATTTTATCCAAAGGCTATTTTCTTTGAGTGCAATTTTAGGACTTCGCGGTCCGGCATTATTCACCTTCAAGACTGACCGATTGGACCTCAGAGGGTTGGATCGAGGATAAGATGACGTCAAAGACTCACTAGCTTAAAAATTGCAGCGTGTAAACGCAGCTTATTGTACATGCAAAACACGAGTTTAAAAGTATGAAAGTTCGAAACTCCTGTGCTGCGTATTAATTTAGGCGCGTGCACACGCATTGCATTTTTAAAATAGTGAGTCTTTGACGTCATCTTATTCTCGATTCAGCTCTCTCAAGATTTTAAAGTCAGTAATGCGGACAATTTCAGTCAAAATAAATAGGTGCCTTTTTTCAAATAAAATGAAGGCTTGAACTTCGGTCACTTAGTGTTCAGTTAACATAGTTTGGTTTACTTTCTAAAGAAACTGCGGTGCTGTGTCGGTGGGGAAGTGAAACACACCAAATGGATTTATCAACTGAGTAAATATTGTAAATTGACCACCGTAAGGAAATTTGAAAGCTGACTTTTCGATCGTTAGCCCTTTGTCAGAGCGAATATTCGCTCTTAAGAAGGGAGATAATCCATTTCCGTGTAAACAAGAACATTTTCAACAAAAATATTTTCTCAGTTGATAAACCCATTTGTGCAAGGGTTGGAAGAAAAACCTGAAATAAAAATGACCACAACCTGGTTTTCTTAGCCCGCGAGACTGAGCACCCCGCAGCAAACCATTGTTTTAACGAAAACCGCTGGTCAGCATCCTGAGTTGGAAAGGTCCTGGAAAGTCCTTGAATTTAATTGTCACAATATCCAGGACTGGAAAGTCCTGGAAAGTCCTGGAAATGTGTCAAACTGAGTAAAGTAATGAAGTTGTCCTTAAAACAAATGAGCAAACGTTTTTGAGTATTATTATAACGTATGCGTTTATGGTTTTGACCGCCTAAATATTTCTCTTTCGTGTTTTTTTCTCATTACAAAGTCACTTCTGATCTTGTCGCTGGCTGCTCGTGTATAACAATGGATCGAAGGCTCATGTATCGTCATATGCGCATGCGCAGTAGTAACCTTTTCGTAAGTTGAAGATTTATCGGAGATTTATAACATCAGTGGATGGGCCTCTTTAGTTTTAAATGTTTTTATTTTGAAATATGCCTGGAAAATGTTTGTTGCGTGATTGCTCCTAGTGGGCTATACTTCTGAATTCAGGGCTACATCTAGAGACTCAACTGACTAGCCGGCTCGTTTGGCTCGTTAGCCAGCCATCCTCTGTCGAGCCAAACGAGCCACCAGTATAACATACCCAATATTTGATCGATGGTTGGAAAATTCCTGCTATAAATTGTGGCTGGAACGTGACGTGGACAAGTTTAAAGCAAAATGCAAAGTTTATTTATGTCGACACTTATCCCCGGCCTTGATATAAAATATTGCTAAGTAGAGCAAGCCGTGCACTGTGCAAGTGGTCACACTAAGTTTGCTGAGACATGGAAATCTCAAAAAAGACAACTACAATCATGTTGGCGTTATTCGGCCACCAACGTGGCTATTTATTATATCATCAACGAAATCAACAAAAACCGCAGTAAATTAAAGCCATGTTCAGCAAAGGTGGGGCGAGAAAAAACGCAAAGTTTATATAAAGGCGTTTGATGTATCAAACATGGGAGGAGGGGGGTGAATAGGGGTATGTAAGTCCGCCGATCCGCTAAAATTACTGGCCGAATCCGTCGATCCGCTCGAAAAATCGACTAAATCCGAATCCGCAAATTGTTTACGGCGTTAAATGATATGCGAGATACAAAGCGACTTCAGTTGTTGGAGTTGCCTTGCGTGATACTGTGTTTTAGCGTTGAGGATGACTATCAACGAAATAGGAGGCAACTTTCGTCACGGCCATCACGGACCTGTCACGCTTAAGTGCGTTACTACAGTATTTCAAATCATTTTCTCCACTGCGTGACATTTGGCACATAGAAGGTCTAAAAGAGAGAAAGTGAGATTTCCGGGGAAACGTTGAGATCCACGATCCGAACTTCCTAACAACCAAAATCCAAAATCCGAGCCCAAAAACTGGATAAAACCGCGATCCGCTGTGGTCATAGGATCCGCAGATCCGTTAAAATTTCGCTCTGAATCCAGAATCCGGGCTAAAATATTAACCAAATCCGCCGATCCGTAGACCTATTCACCCCCCTCTGGGAGAATCGGCGATGAAAAGCCACGAAAAGGGAAAGAAGCATACTTATCTTATAGAAACGCAAAAAGAAATACAACCAGCTACATAAGAAATCTTTTTTTGAATCGCTCTTCCGTTGCCCCTCAACAGCTACTGAATCGAAAGTAGCAACTCTACTTTGACTGCATCAAGTGGTGTTGCAAGTACAAATCAAACAGTTTGCGAAGATCTGCAAAGGAAAAAAGGGCAGCCTTGAAACGCATCGAAGAGCAGTTGGATGGAAAGCTCCAACAGATGAAAAATAATTAAGTGAAACCCCTTTCAATCCCAACATATGAATATTAATTCTTCTCACTATATATCGGCAATAGATTTCTTATGTTACTTTATCCTCCCACGCAGACGTCCTTAGGGTTTCGTCACGCATTTCCTCCTCGTGGGGGAGGAAATGCTTGACGAAACCCTAAGGACGTCTGCGTGGGAGGATAATGTTACTTTTGAAAATTTAGTGTTCAATCAAAGTGTTTGGTATTTTACATTTTTCTTTATTGTTCTCATTTGTATGTCTGATCATGTGTTGAAATTCTAAGTAGAAATGAATTATTTGTCACTTCTGAGCGTGAAAGCAGTTAATGTGAATTCTGGAGTCCAATCAAAGGGAAGAATCGGACGGGTGATAAAAAAAAGTACTTGTGTAAGCAATACACAAATTTCCTTTCAGGTTAAATGCCATCGAAAGGTGCAACCAAATGCGAGTTGGATTCAGTACCAGATAGAATAGGTTTACCTCCAGTTAAAGCGGTACAGAAATTAATTACAAACTGGTTTGTAAGGTGGAAAACGAAAATTTGCACTAATTTTCATAATGCCAACAATTGCTAGAGAGTCAAGAGATGTCAGTTCAAGACTTAAGATGTAGATGGTGGAAAGTGGTATGGTCAAGGCAAAATCTTAAACTGAATTAGTTGTTCGAGTGCGCGTTGCCGCTATAACGCTAAATCAGTCATGTCGGTTACAGGTTAGCCTGCAAGAAGGCTCTCCTGTTGAAAATGGCGCGCGGTAGAAATATAAGGGCTTCGTTACTAGTTTCGAAACTAGTAACCAAACCCCTATATTTCGACCGCGCGCCATTTCAACGAAAGCCATTAGTTACATGTAGCACTTTCTTCTGATCAAAGGTAGTATAACTGGAATTGAATTACGCTTCTGTCAACAGTTGTACTAAAATCGGCGATTACGGACACGTAGACTGTTCTTAAAATGTATCCTAATATACTGTTCTTAAAATGTATCATAAATTTAATAAAAAGACTTACGATAAATGCCATATTGTCTCAGCTCCTGCTTTACTCCTTTCGAGTAGCCCCACAATACAAAAGAGGCCGCAAAACAAAAATAGTCAATTCATAAGGGAAATACACAATGCTCCAATAGCCCATTTTCGAGTTGCTGCATGCCTCAGTTTCAAAGCGAGTCCAGGTGCACAACCATTCAAATGAAGATGAGTTGCGTATTGTTACACAAATCAAACTCATTTCCCTTAAAATCGTTGAGCACCAACTCACTTCGAAACCGAGAAAAACAGCAACTCGGAAATGGACCATTGGTCTTTAATGCCCGGAACAATTCTTGGGAATATAATTTCTCTTTCGAGGTAAAGACCTAAGGCTCTTTAATTGACTACGAGACTATTTCCAAATTCATTTTTTGGGTACGAAGGGAACAGCATTCTGTTTTCCTCTCCCCACCATCTGCGCGAAAGCTATTCTGTTTCTGAAAGAACCGTTCCTTTCAAAAACTTTGTCAAATTCATAACATTCTACGAAAGAGAAAAATGATCCTCGACCTTATCTGGGCGATTTAAGCAATTGTCTCTTACAGATAATTCAGGTGATATTTATTTTGCAACTTTTTGTCTTCGTTTCCTTCATGTGGTAACCCATTCTTGTCCCCAGAGTCCGCTTTTCTTTTGATCAGCGCCAAGAACAAGGGCTCTGGTACGGACTCTGGCCACAGCCAAAGCAGGAATTCCGCGAATCATGCACTCATGTTTGAAACAACGGTCGTCAGCGGTTACAACAATACCGCAACACATTACGCAGTTTTTTTTTTTTTGTATTTGGGCGATCCCCCGGGCGAGGTGCAATGCCCGGAAGTCTTTACTACAGAAAAAGGGAAACAACAGAAATGGGGATCTCCCAGGAGAGGGAGCACCCCCTAAACGGGACCGGCACACCAAATTCGTCGAGGAGTTGAACCCCGCCTCTCCTACAGAGATAAAAAATCTAAAACGCGAAAAATGCTAATAAAAGGCAAAACAACAAAAAAGGATTAAAAACAGACGTGGAGATGAAAATAATAAGTACAAGCAATATATACAACAGCGAAAGAACTAGAAAGAGCAAACGAAGGAGGAACCACCACTAATGTGTCCAAATACGCCGTTACCACCCCACTGGCGGAGGAAGTATTTGCGGCGACGGCTAGAGTTAAAACGTTTAAAATACCGGCAAGGGCAAATAAAAACGTAGGCGGGCCTTTATACCAGAGATAAGGTGAACTGCACTGGGGGGCTCTGAGCGAAAACGATGATCATTGCGCTGTAACCAGACCAGATATTTACAAACGTTCAACAGGTAGCAAAATACCCTTGGAACGCAACGCATCTCATCCGACGAAAAACCAAAGAGGGCATGGCGAAGAGAAATAGACGGAGCCAAAGGGGAAGCCCGGGAGAGTTGAGTCTGGACCCAAGCATACCCACTCTGAACAAGAGGACAGAAGAAGAGTAGGTGTTCGAGACTTTCCAGCTGAAACCCATTAAAACAGGATAAAGGGATAGTGGGACACCAAGAAGAAATGCGCTGGGCAGTGTATAGGACCCCGTGGGCAATCTTCCAGTTAAGATCGGACACCTTGCGATCTAGGGGGAGGAAAAACAATGAACTCCAGGTGGCAGGCCATTACAATGCACCAAAAGAAGGGAAAAACTTGGAAACGCAGTTGGGCACGGCAGGGTTAAGCTTGAGGAAGAGAGAGTAAACAAACTTGCAGGACATGGAGTTGACAGGAAAAGGGCCACCAACAGACCCACCGAAAACCAAACCAGAAGGGGACATGGAACCACCAAGGGCCGACCATGAACGAAATAGGGCAGAATAGAAGGGAGGAAAAGAAGTAGACGGAAAAGATGAAGGGCTCGAAAGAAAGGCAAGAGGAGAAACTCCAAGCCGGTCAAGAAGCCAGTACTTCAACAGAAAAACCCAGTTATTTGGACAAACAACAAGGCGACGGACCCATTAAACCAACAGTGAGGAGACCTTGAAGTCAATGGAGACGACCGAAAAACCACCAGCCTCCTTGGGATGAAACATTAAATTGCGACAAACTAGGTCAGGCTTGCCAGACCACAGAAACTTAAAGACAAGACGGTTGAGCTCTGTACGCACCCACGGAGGCATATGGACCAAGGAGGCCACATACCAAACACGTGAGAGTGCCAGGGCATTTACGATGAGGGCCTTTCCGGAAAGGGAAAGGGCCCGGGAACGCCACGCATCAAGACAACGCGACACCGCGTCAATCCGGGGCCGCCAGTTAGCTTCAGCCAGGTCGCCGTGCCCAATATAAACACCAAGGACTTTAATTTTTGAAGAGGTCCAAGCGATGTCAACGGAAGTAGAACCACTACGAAAACGCCAAGGACCAAGCCAAAGGCCCTCGCACTTACCAAGATTAAGCTTGGAACCCGTTCCCTTTTCAAACTTTCCATAGGTATCAAAGACGGCAAGGATAGCGGAGTCCGAAGCAGCCACAACAGAAGTGTCATCAGCATATAAGGAAAGAACAGGCAAACTAGTGGATAGACCGGGCGGCCGCAGCCCCACAATGTCAGGGTGGGCCCGAAGGTTAACAGCCAGCACTTCGATAGAGATGACGTAGAGAAGAGGAGAGAGCGGGCAGCCCTGACGGACGCCGCGGGAAGGTCGAAAGAAATCTGACGAATAACCATTTAGGAGAACCGTGCTTCTGACATCCGTGTACAAAAGACGAACCCACGAAATAAACGTCGGACCAAAGCCAAAACGGGAAAGAGTGCGGAAAAGGAAAGCCCAGTCCACCCTGTCAAAGGCTTTCTCTTGGTCCAAAGACAGGATGGCGGCAGGTGTCTTAGTCTCGGAAGTAAATTCCACCAGATCTCTTAGGAAAGCCACATTCTCACCAATGTAGCGTCCACGGACGCCACAGGTTTGATCCGGGCCAATCACCAGATGAAGCACTTTTAAAAGACGCCCAGCCAGAGCCCTGGCACACAGCTTGTAGTCAACATTTAATAGACTAATCGGGCGCCAGTTTTTATGATCTAAACGGTCACCCTTCTTGAAGATAAGACAAATGAGGGCACCTCGGAGAGAAAACGGAAGAGACCCAGACGCAAAAGAATCATTGAGCACATCCACAAGATCAGCGCCCAGGATTCCCCAGAAAGTACGATAAAACTCCTTTGGGAGCCCATCTGATCCCGGTGACTTGACATCAGCCATACCATCCAAAGCCTGAAAAACCTCACCCACAGTCAAAGGACCCTCACAAGAGTCGCAGGCCGCTGGGGGAAGACGAGAGGACAGACTGTTCAAGAGATCATCCTGCACAGAGAGATCAATACTACCAGCAGAAAACAGAGATGAGTAGAAATCTACCCACGAAGAACAGATGGACGAAATATCCGTGGCAAGAGAACCATCAGAGCACCGCATGGCGGTAATCCAGTCCGAGGTGCCACGCTTCTTCTCAAGACGCAGGAAATACTTCGAAGACATCTCACCCTCCTCCGCCCAGCGCACCCTGGAACGGATTCGGGCCCCCTCAGCCTCAAAACTGTCCAACTCCGAGATCTTTTTTAGCACCTTCTCGTAAACGTCCAGAAAGGAAATCCTACCGGCATCAATATGCGACTTCAGGTGGCAAGCAAGGGCAGTGTACAGGGAACGGGAGGTCTTTCGTTCAGCCTGCTTACCCAAACAAAAACGGATGGCAATGCTCTTAATATGTTCCTTACCCCTGTCCCACCAAGAATGGAGGGAAGAGGAAGGTTTACGCAGCCTCCATGACTTCCAAAAATCCTCAACTAAAGAAACAAACTCCTGTTCCTTCAAGATAGAAATATTCATTTTCCAACGACCAGGACCCCGAGGTAAAGGGGTAGGAATAGGACAGACAAGGAGAACAGCAGAGTGGTCCGAATAAGGACAGGGAAAAATTTCACATGACTTGACACAGTGAACCCAAGGTATAGGACAACCGATCAAATCTATTCGAGACGAAAGGGTCCCATCACTTCTCATCCACGTAAAAGCTGCAAGGAATTTTTGCGGGATTCCCGCAAGAGAAACTATGCACAAAAGGCCACACAGCCAAACACACCTAAGGGCACGAAGCCCAATTGGGGAAAAAACAAATGAAAAAAGAAGTAGAAAAAAAGGACAAGAGGGCAAAAAGGAAGACAAAAAAAATAATAAAAAATACAAAAAGGGAAAAAAGACCAATGAAAAAGCGGAAAAGATAGCAGAAAAAGATGTGGCGTACCCCGAGTTACGGCAAAAGCCGAGCATAAATCCCCGGGAGGGTGGCCAAAGGAAAGAAAAAGCAAAAGAAGGTCTTACCAAAAATGTCCTCACGAACTTCAAAGGCGCAAGACCCAAAGGCAGTAATAGTAGCTTGAACCACAAGTGCCACAGGCTCTCCAAGAGTAGACTGAAAATCCACGTAAAGAAAATCCCTTGACTACTCGCAGCTCCGCTATTAAAATACTATAAAATAAGGATGGTCTATAGTTTGCAATTGTTTTCTTGAATTTCTCCATGTGGTAAGCAATCTACCGATCACACCATAGTACGAACAGAACGCATGCGCATTGCTAAGATATATATTAGCGCATGTTAAAATGTTATCCTTCAACTTGAAAATGACCGTTGAACGGTCGAAACGTCGTTGTTGTTTTTTAACGTTAACTTTTATAGTAACATCCCATTCTGAACATTTTTTGATTCGAAAGAAAAAAAAAACAAAACAAAAGAATAAAAAACAAAAACTCTGTCTGGGGTCCCCCGTGCTACTTTCGATCCAGAGAGGGAGGGATTAGTCGGTCCCTGAGCCATCTGTGACTAACCCCTTGACTACTCGCAGCTCTGCTATTACAATACTAATAAATAAGGATGGTCTATAGTTTGCAATTGTTTTCTTGAATTTCTCCATGTGGTAAGCAATCTACCGATCATACCATAGTACGAACAGAACGCATGCGCATTGCTAAGATATATATTAGCGCATGTTAAAATGTTATCCTTCAACTTGAAAATGACCGTTGAACGGTCGAAACGTCGTTGTTGTTTTTTAACGTTAACTTTTATAGTAAAATCCCATTCTGAACATTTTTTGATTCGAAAGAAAAAAAAAAAAAAACAAAACAAAAGAATAAAAAACAAAAACTCTGTCTGGGGTCCCCCGTGCTACTTTCGATCCAGAGAGGGAGAGATTAGTCGGTCCCTGAGCCATTTGACAACTCGTAGGTTCGCCAGTAGAAATAAAAGAAATATAAATATGATTGTGGTTTTTTTTTTGCGACTGTTTTTCTGAGTTTCCTTTCCTGAAATAGGAGCTTATTTTCTAGGAAAATGGTATTTTTCGCATTTTTTTGCTTTGGCAGGTGAGAAGTTGAAATGGTTGTAAGTTATTATACGATCTAATCAACAGTTGATCTCATCTAAATTTTATTTTATTTTTGTACTATTTTTGCACAGCATTCTGGGTAAAGAATGTACCACAAGTGCATAGATCCCCGCCACACCAACAGATCTAAAACGGGACTAAGTCTGCAAGCACAGCACGAAATCCCAGTCAAATTTACTCAAACTCACGTCAAATTGTCATTGTTTTCCCACTGTGGGCTTTTTTTCCCGAGGAGCCCGCACTTTTCAAGATTTGTTCTTGCAAACGCTTTGCCCCACTGATCGTCGTCTGGCTCGGGACAAGGCTGCAAACTTCTGTTGCAACCATCCCCACGTCTCTTAGTGCTTCAAGAGGCGTCATGACTTTCGGGCATTAGGGAGCTTACGAAACGACGACGCCGACGGCAACGACGACGCTATAAAACAATAGGTTTAGTGAGCAAAAACAATTGCTCTGCACGCTATGCAAGTGCGTTTTACATTTTGGTACATTTCTTTGCCGTCATCTCTTACATGACGACGTGAAATGACCAAATTCAAGGTTCTGTGGAGGACGTTAGCACATGACAATGAATTTTCAGTTCTCTCTCTACGTTTCCAACCTACTCATACCAGTTTAATTCCTCGACAGTTACTACACATTTTTAACGCGAAACGACATGAAATAGTTTCGTAGTGATATGAATAACGCGAACTCGCATTTTTAAATGAAGTCCTCGTAGCCGTCGTCGTCCTCGTTTCGTAAGCTCCCTATTGAGACTTCATGATGTCTCTCCGCCACCAGACGGCGTTTTAGGGTCTTTGATAGCAAATAAACACTCCCTCACGCCAGTTACATGTACCTCAACGATCGATGGGCGGTGATGAGCAATCCGGGGACTCTGGCTTTGGGACTCTTTACCAGCTTACCTCTCACAGCAGCAGGGTGGAAGTTTTTATGAAACGGACTGGACTTCTGGATGCTCGCTCTGTTTCGAAGACTTAATTTTACTTCGTTTTAACTAGATTATTACCACTGATACGAAATTATTTCACGAAAAAATGGAAATTATAAAACTGTGGACCTTCCTATTACATGTAATATGTTTTCCCTACAAGACTTGCACTTACAATGCTAGTCCATGGCTTACGTCGATGGACCAGGTCCATGGACTACGAACTCTTGTACCCGCTGAATACAAATGTAATAATGCAAATATATGTTTTAGATGAAAGTCGTATTCAGAATCGGGTGAAATAGACGAAGCAGAATAATTTTGGTCTGCAGAAATTCCTATAGAAGCAAAAAATATCAGTTTCACTTAAAGTGCCATCACAATTTGATTTACTTGGATTTAAAACATCATCAATTTTCTCTTTAAATTAATCAAAGCAAGGACTTTTTGACTGTTTATAATTCTTGTTTTATACTCGTCAGCTATGTCGTGATACTATTGATGACTTATAGTAAAAAAAATGCCTAAAGTCAAATCTTGATACGATGTCTTTCCAAGTCTTGGAATCGATATGCTTCTGCTGATATGTTCCTGAACTGATCACTGAAGTATAGTGGGTCTTCTTTCTCATCTGGTGTAGTGCACTAAAATAACACCGGGGGTAGATGTAGTGTCTAGTAGTTAGTATGCGGGTATTTAGTATTTAGGAATGGAAATTAGCATAACGGCGTTCGACAAGTAGAAGTAAGAGGGACAGTAAATTAAGCGGCAAAAAGATACGGAGTAAATTTAGAGCTGAAACACTACATTCGGAAAAGGTCAATCTCTTCCCCAGAGCTCTCTTTTCTTTTGGCCAGCACAAAGAAAAGAGGGTTAAAAGCAGGTAAGTGGTTTAAGGAACTGCGATCCGTTTTATATCCGCAGTAGTGAGATGTTAGAAACGCGAAAAAGCACAGATCCCTGGATCCGGGAGCTCACCAGGGGGAGCTTCTATCTCCAATAATTCCTTGGGTCAGCTTTTTCCCGGGTAAATTTATTTTTAGGAGCGGTTTTTTCCAGCGAAAAGTATCATATTTCCCTTGACCCTGAAATAGCTTTTTTTCGATTGGCTTTTAATTTACAACAGTGGGCGTGCTGAATTTCCCAGGGAAGATTGACTTTCACAACAGTCAGGAGTGGTGGAATGCTGAATCTCCCAAGGGAGGCGTTCTATAAATAAATGTACCCGGGAACGGGTTGACTCCGAGGTAAAGTATGGGAGATAGTGGCTCTTCTCTATGAGCTCCTGCCTGGATCCAGATCCCCTTCGTTAAAAAATTAAAGAAAACAAGAGATTATTGACTGCGTTGACCGACGGATGATCCTGGTTAGGCTATCGTACATTATGATGGCATTTCAGTGAGGCAAAATCATTAAGCATTATTCGAGCATTTTATTGGC
>BLFP01001763.1:294158-304158 GCA_014634505.1 Montipora efflorescens | reverse complement strand
AGCCCAAACGGGGTCCGAAAAAGGTATGAAGCTGGAATTTATGTCCCGTCCATGTCCAACGGGGGCTGGGGAGGAGCCCCACTTAGGTCCCCACAAAAATAGATTCGTTGTTAAGGATACAACTTCTGCAAACATTGGAGTCGTCACTTATTTTCCCTTCCAATGCAGTTGTAGCAAACGAAAGAGCACTTCATGGTTTTCGGAAAAACTAAAGCGGGATTTAATTTCGTCCATCAGGACCAAATCTGGTGAGAAATATTAACTGTTAGGCGAGTCATTTTGATTTAGCCAGATGTCTTGATTTACAAATGCTAATAGAGTGATATTGAACATTGTGGATGTTGAAGTTTACCTGATAGCTGTCTAGTTACCGTAATTAAAGTAATACTTTGGCCTTTACAGGAAAGATCATATTGGACACGAGCACAGTGCAGCCAAACGATGGCCAGAGAACTGGGGTTTTCTAGTCGGGCAATACAAGATAGTGAGTAATTTTCCGAATGAGTGCGTGAGGTTCATTGCATCGATCATGCATTCGAATGTTCTTCATCCCTTGTATCGAACGACTTGGCAAGTGATATGCATAGGTTTTTAATATTTTTATCACCCATACCCGTGGGTTACTGAAATTTTGAGGACTGTCATTAAGGCTTTCTTGTGATCTATTAATCTAGCGTCCATTGAAGTGGCTATCCTTGCGATTGCTGCAAGCCTAAACTTACAGGGCAGGTTTTCTAAACGAAGCATAACTTAAACCGTGCTTTTTGACGATAATTTTTCCTCCAGAATTTTTAAGAAGAGAGTTGCTTCAAAAGGAAAATGCTTTAAAGTTGTCCCTTGATCTCTGTGTTTGTCAATGAACAGCCTTTATAAGCTTGTATTTAAAATTATTGGCCAAGATTGAGATGAACTCAAACGCCGGCGGGTGTAAAGTGCAGGTTGCAGATCATTGTTTCACCATAACTGAAACAAAAGTTTAGCCGATATTTTAATGCCAGGACTTTGCATAGGGAAAGAGGAAGCTGTGAAATGCCATCAGTGTAGCAGCGGCTGCAATATTGATGAAATGATATATGAAATGGACCATATATTAACTGCGGATGTGAAATTAAGTGAAGCTGTGATCCTCGCAGTTATATCATTTCATCAATATGAACTGCAGATATGAAATCAAGTGAAGCTATTATCCTCGTAGTTGTATCATTTCATGATTCATTGAATTGCAGTTATATCATTTCATCATTGATTCATTCCTCACGGGAACACTGGAACCCACAAATGACCAGTTCCCAACGTCAGTGGCTTCTCAGCTCAGTTGGTTAGAGCGTCACACTGGTATCGCGAGGTCACGGGTTCAAACCCTGTTGAAGTCCTGAAATTTTCAGGCTTCTTTGCACAATTGCAAAAATGGCATTCATAACTTCGAGGATCATAGCTTCACTTGGCTGCAATAGAATTGTTGGATCAGTAGTGTCTGGTCAGTGACATGACTGTGGACACCAAATTTCAAAAGTGAGCGGTTAGTGGTTGGCCAGCTTCTAAATACTGATAATTTTCGGTGGAATTCTAGATTCCTAGAGCTGAATTTTGAATTTTAAAGCCCAGGATACCAAATTCTCCAAGCACAAAATTTCCTGGATTTTGAAAAAATCCCAACAGACCATCTTACAGTTCTGTGCTCAGTTACCTGGCCTTTGAATAAAAGCGAGGCTGGAGTTGATACAAACCTCACTGCTTTTGTTATGTAAATGGCAATTTGTTAGCAGTACAACATGATTTACATTGTACGTAAGAAAAGCAGTGAGGTTTGTATCAAAGCAAGGTCAACTCCAACCTCACTTTTATTCAAAGGCCCGGTAACAGCACAGAACTGTAGAATGGTCTATTACCTTACATGGTGCAGCATTGCGTATTGATTGTAAACAATAATTGACCATGCCTTTTTCCCCAGCTTGCTAATGAAGATGACAGTGTGGAAAATGGTGCTGCGGCAGTGAGGGTGAAACAGAGGCGAGAAGCCCTCAAACTTCCCCCCATTGACTCTAGCGTGGCATCACAGCTGTCAGTTGGCAAGTCAAATGCTAAATTTCCAATCAAAACTTCTGAGGAGGTTGGCTGGCGGTCAAGTCAAAGGCATTGCAGTTTAGAAAAATACGGCAGATACACCAAACTCAAGACCTCATTCCTTGGACAAATGAAGTGGCCTCCAGAAGCTGTAGATTAGAATTTCAATTCTGCACATCTTGGCATACGGTACATGTACGTTTCTAAGCAACCAAGAACACCATTTTGTGAAACAAGTAGCACAAAATGTATGACATGCTATGTAGTACCTTGCATAATGCGAGACGCTGAAAAACCCACATTTTGATGGAGCATCTTTCAACAATGCAGTGCTTTTCTCTGCTGTCATTTTCGTTCTCTTTAAGTAAATAATTATTTAGATGCCTTGCACTAATACATGAAGATGCTGCATGAAAAAATACTTTCATGTCAAAGTGCCTATCACCTTAACATACTTTTCCTCTTTATTTATTCTCCAAAATCGTCCCAATATTATTAATAATTATTATTACTATTGTATTGTGTAGTTTTTAGAATCTTTTGACTGAAAATTCACCTTTTTATTGACGCTTTGAAACATGGGAAAAGTGGTTGTTCTTTGTTCGATAACCGAGCAATGAAGGGCAATGAGTTTGATACCAGGTTGACGTCACAAATTACTTTGCATCGCTGTTTTCAAGAAACTATCACAATCCAAAGCAGCTTGTGACGTCAACCCGGTATCAAACTTGCAGCCCTTCATTGCTTGGGTATGGATGAAAGTATGACTCTTCTTTACGTTCAAAGTGAATAAAAAAGTGTATTTTCAATCAAAAGGTTTCAATTTGGGATGATTTCAGAGAGTAAATTAAGTGGAAAAGGTTGTTGTGGTAGTAGGTGCTTTAAAGTCAGTTAATTTCACTACTACTGTATTGTGTCATGTTGATGTGTCTTCTGCACATGATTCAGTAATCAGTGAAGGCTTTTTGCAAAATGTTGGCCTTGTTTGTCCACTTTTTGTATGGTTTCTGATCGAGTTTCTTGAACAAATAAAGCAGTGGTGTAGAAATTATTAAGCACTATAATTAATTTTGGGAAACGTTTCTCGCATACCTGTAATTCTGAAGGTTAATTTTATTTCGATCTTTGACATAGACAAGAAAACAGGAAGGTTGCAAAATTAATGCTCTGTTATGTAGTTCAAGTGTTTGAAAAGGTTTTCATTGTAAATTAATTTTATGATTTTAGTTGAAGATCTTCAACTGATGATTTAATAAAAAAAATTGAAATGGTTTAATTTGATACTGAACAAAACCACCTTTTTCCCTAAAATCTGAGAGAACATGCCCACAACTTTGTAAATAAACAGTATTTTATTTGTGTCTTCAATCATGGTATTATCTGTATTTCTAAATAATTATCATTGTCCTCTTCATTCACGATACATGATTAACTTATAGTTTCAAATATTGTTTTCTAAATAACCACTTACCGTAAACACCAGCGTATAAGCCGCACCTTTTTGCTCAAAATTTTCGGATCAAATCGGGGATGCGGCTTATCTGCGAGAACATCTAGACACCATGCCGTAAATTTGCATAAATTAACAAGTTTAGTGAAAATTCTTAAGTCTGTATAGACCTGTGCAGGAAATTAAGAAGAACTTCATAAAACAATACCACATTACGCATTGATCATTGCTTTTGCGAGTTTGGTGGCTTCTAAAAGAGCCGTTTTTGTTTGAGCTTACACAATGACATTTTAAGACATCTTTGTCAAGACTCCACTTTTGATTTATTTTAATTAATTTCTCTCAATTTTTTTTTTTCAAAATCTAAGTTGCTAAACTCAGGGTGCAGCTTATCTGCGAGTGTGGCTAATACATGTACGCCGGTGTTTACAGTACTATCTCTCACTCTAGAAACATTGACTTGTTCTGCCGCTCTACAATATTATTAAAAGTAATAATTTATTCTGTACCTGCACTAGAAAGGTACATGTATAAATAGGATTAATTTAATTGTGCACACTTACAATTTTACATACATGTATTGTAAATCTCCACTTAGTTTGTACTAAGGAAGTGGCTAACTCCCTTCTTCAAGTGAAAACTTGTCTGTTTATGTACTGTAGCATTAAAGTAAAACCCTTATTTGTTTTTGCTTGAAATAAATATAAACTAATAAAGAATCTGCTTTTGTTCACTTACAAGAATATGCTATTTGCTCTGTATTTACATTAGACTAGTGACTTTCTAGTCTAAAATCTATTTGCAATGGGTTGAAATGTAAACTATTTTCTTTGCCCTGCATGTTGAGATAGTGTACTTTGCTGAAAAGGGTACCTTGAAGCAGGTGATCCAAGATAATTGTTTGGGCCATTTCATTAATTTAAGTGTTTCATCTGTCTCTGCCTTCACTCTTGTGAAAATGAGTTGTTTGGTCAGGCAAAAAGCCAAACAAATAAACAGAAATTGACTCCGTCAGCCCAAGTTAAAAAAGGTCAAGATGCTAATTTGAAAAATTCAATGGTCTGGTTACACACATCTATTCTTCATGTGCCTTCCTTGTGTGATGGAGGAAGCTTCTCCAAAAGTTCCTCATAAATGATGTCAACTAACAAAACCATAGACACTCATTACTATTTTAATAAAAATACTGTGAATTTTGCTTCTCAACTATACAAAAAGTTGTTCAATTAGACGGTACTGACAAACAAATCATTTAAAGGGGATTTTCCTCACAATAGCCTAATTTTTTGTTCAGCAATCTCCACAGTCAGAAAATTTTAGAAGGTTTGTACAATTATAGTGACAGCGTCTACCACAGAGTCATACCATATTACGTCTCTCTTACGAAAAAGCACTTTTCAAGTTTGGTGCTCATATTCTCCACAAAATTAGTTAATTTTTTTTTTGCTGCCTCACTACTAGATCCCCTATTTTGCTTCTTAACCCTTTAAGCCCCGAGGGGTTCCCCATTGACGAGTAAAATCATCTGGCATTAGACAGAGTAAAATCTATAAGTGCCATTTGGCACTATCGGGGCTGAAAGGGTTAAACGGGGACATAGTTTTTTCACGCTGTTAGCTTAACCCTTTAAGCCCCGAGGGGTTCCCCATTGACGAGTAAAATCGTCTGGCGTTAGACAGAGTAAAATCTATAAGTGCCATTTGGCACTATCGGGGCTGAAAGGGTTAAATACAGTTTGTTTGCATTCTCACAATGCCATTCATGCCACCATTGTATATTAAACTCTATAAAATCTTTCTTAAGCCACATATTCATGACATTTTCCCCAAGCTTTCACCCTCTAGAAAATCCACACTCATGTTTTTTTAAAAATGATTTTATCTAATATGTGTAATATACTGTCAAAAAAGGTGTGTTCAAAGTTTATAGTTTCCAGTAACTTATGGTGAACCTCAAGTTGAACATTTCAATCTGAACTTGAACCTTGAAGCTTTACTGAGAGAATCGTCTCTGGATCGGCAGTAACAACCAAAGTTGCCTCAAATGATCTGCCAGGCTCTGTTGGCATAAATATGACTGGTAATCGAACAAATCGTCCTGCCCTGCGAGATAAACACAATGAAATTTAGCTGATTGTATGGATTTGTTTGTCTTACAGTGTGTTGGGTGAAAGAATTTTCAATTGGTTTGACTCATAACCTCTTCAACCTGCCCTGTACTGTGCAGTGTGTGTAGCCCCTTAAAATTTTGACATGACAGAGCACATCTGAAACAATGTGTGTGTACTTCTGTAACTGGGTTACACCACACACAGTAATTAATTTCTTACATCTATTTTTTATTATTTAAGTGTCAAGTCTTCTAGCACTGGGGCACTGAATTATTATGCAAAAATCTTGAATTGCATGCATGTTGATAATCAGCAGAAAATCCTCCTACTTAGCAACTGATTAAAAGAATAGGTTGAAAAAGGCCTACACTTGGTTACATGATTTTGTCGGCTCGTCAATATTGGGGTCAAAATTACTAAAATTATAGTGTCCTTTGAAGTTTGCAACAGGACCCCACACACAAATTCACAACTGACTAAAATCTCATACTTCACCTGACTGTAAATTTTGTGTTGTTTACAGAGAAAGGCTTCTTAGGAGAAGCAATCCGTGCCTACAAGAATAGAAAGAAAACAAAAGCAAAAATACAGTGCAAGAACGGCTTAGGAAGGAATTAAGACATGAATATTCCATTAGTATTTATTGTCTGTCCCAGAAGTTGACAAATTAAAATAATCTTAATTAAGCAGGGCCATGGAGCACTGGAAAGGGCCCTTGCCCTTCTCTGAGTTCATTTTCAAGAATTGAATTCATTCATGGGTTAACTTTATGGGTTATCTACCCTTTTTAACCAGGAATCTGGGTTTCTGCTCACTTTTTTGACTAACAATTTAAATTAATACAATAAAATACAATACATACATATCAAGTGAAGCTATGATCCTCCCAATTATGAACTCAATTTCAGCCATTGCGTAGAGAAGCATGGAAAATTCAGGACTTCAACGGGGTTGAAACCCGTGACCTCGCAATACTGGTGCGATGCTCTAACCAACTGAGCTATGAGCCTCCCAATGTCACTGGCTTCATAATTCAGTTGCTAAAATTGCGTTCATAACTGCGAGGATCATGGCTTCACTTCATTTCATACCCGCAGTTCAATAAATGATTCATTTCATTCATTAGTACATGCTTACAGTTAATTGACCACACCCCATGGGGGCTTTTCAGGGCCAATGAAACGACAAAACAGAACAAAAACAACAACAACAACAGTTTACTGTTAAGAATTTCAACTGGCTGGAGGCAAACAATCAATCCAACCAGTTGGATATTTCCAAGTGCACTCAGCTGAGAAGTTGAAACAGGGACTACCAGGATCAAAGTCAATGCTGCCTCTATTTTATTTGTTTCGATTTACAGTCTCCCAAATTAGTGGAGCACTTTTGCGTGGCTATAATTTTATAAGCTTAAGACGTAAATTGCAGGATTATTATTATTAAAGTATCAATAATAGTCAATAATACTTCCATAACAATAAAGCTTACCAAATACTGAGTCTCTGCTGATCCATTACAGATTTTCACTTTCATTTCACTCCTTTTCCCAATGGATGTCGATGGAAACTGCACAACTTTTTCAGCAACATAGAGTCCTTTCTTTCCCTCTTTTGGTGATCTGCAAAGACAATAATGCACACTACATGCATTTAGACAAAACGCAACCTGTAATTTTCATTGCAATCATTCAAAATTACAACAGCACTAGAATTTGTCCACAGCTTTTCAAAAACATGATGTTCACAACGGAGGCATTTATCCAGGCAGGCAGGAAGGAAGTTCCATGCAAATAATTCCATGAGTTGGGGAGTCAGGTTGGGGAGTCAGGGTGGCTTAGTGGTTATCTATCGGGCCTCCCACCACTGCGAGCCGGGGTTCAAATCTGGCCTCGGCCAGCACGTGGGCTGAGTTTCAGTCGATCTCAACCTGACTCGAGGGTTTTTCTCCAGGTACTCCGGTTTTCCTCCCTCATCAAAATCGACTCACAGCTAATTGACATCTAGCTGTGGTCCTGTGCTCCGACATCAAACATGGACTGTATAGCGGCAGCCAGAGGCGCCCTTGTATGCTTTCAGCCCGATGTTGTGAGCTGCGCTCCTCGCAATTCAGTCCTTGACTGCATGTAAGGGTGATTAGCACTAGCAATATTTATTTATTTCTTTATTTATGAGCAGGCAAGATGAGCCAAATCCTGCGCTGTGATTGGCTACCCGAGGGATTTCTCGCTTGGTCCCACAAGCTTGAAGATCATTTTTTTGGTGTTTTATCCCATATAATAAATCTTTTATTGAACAAGCTTGTTCAGTAAAGATGGCTGGATATTGGCCTTGTTCTTCTTTTGCGTGTTTATTGACCTCAACTTCGTCTTGGTCCATAAACACATAAAAAAAACGAGCTTGGCCAATATCCAGCCATCTTGACCAAACAAGCTTGGTCAATAACCCATAATTATATATTTGAGTGTCAACTATTTAAGCAATAGAGGACGTTTTCCGTGTTTCCATAGCCTCATCTAAACACAAGGGGGAGTTGGGAGAATTCGAGACAGTTATGCAAACCCGAGACGCAATTGAGGGTTTGCCCAGCTGTCGAGAATTCTCCCAACTCCCCTAAGTGTTTAGATGAGGCTATGGAAACATGGAATTAAAATCCTCCATTGCTTTTATAAAATATTTCTCAAAGATAAGTCGATACACGCTCATATTATTTTCCTACCAGCCAATCAAAATGCACATCTGACAACACATAACCAATCAAAATTTGCATCAAAAGTATCATCGTGTCATGCATGTCACAGCCATGTTTCCATACTCTCATCTAAACACAGCTATTGACAAATGAGAGTGTGCGTACTATGCTAATTATTTTATAAAATAATTAACAATTATTCACCGAAGTGGAGGTGAATAGTGGTGGATATTTGCCAAGCCGCGAAGAGGCGAAGTAAATATCCACCACTTTCACCGACACTGAGGTGAATAATTATTGTTTAAGGGTGCGTTCGATTGACCCTATTCCGGAATAAGAATACGTGGGGTGATGATTTAAAGCACTATATGTGGCGTTTTGAAGTAACAAGGATAAAAAAAGCTTCATGTAAAATAACATTTTAGCAGATGTTTGGCAATTTTAATGTAAATCTCCACAAAAACGAAGGATTTCTAACTTCTATTCCATGTATTTCTAATCCGAAATACGGTCAATCGAATGCGCCCTTAGTATATACCACACAGGTTGAACAAAAAACGAACCAAAAAAACTTAATTTTTGTAAAATACAGTGGAGAATTCTAAATCTTGCACCAGCTACTCGGAGGTGAATACTACTTGGATAATCACCTCTGAGTTAGCCAATCAGCGTGCGAGGAGAGCATTATTCACCTGTCTGGAATATACTATTATTTAAAATTGCTGCACTAATTGGGAACACTGTACAGACATCAAATCAAATCAACTGATACAAAATTTTACGTGCCAAGAAAGGAAAAGAGAAACTGTCCAACAAACTCAATCCACATGCGATGCCAGGTCTGGATCACACTGGTGGGAGGCTAGTGCTCTCAACACTGTGCAATCCCTGCTCCTTAATAAAACATTGGAAAAAGACTATCCATTCCTCCCTCACTGGATATGAAATTGGCTAAAGTCAACTTCCTCACATTGCTGGCTATTAAGTCCATAGTACTTTGAGTTACCGTAATAGTCAAGCTACCAGTAGCAATAAAGCACCACTTACTAACCTCAACGGTTCCTTGATGGTAACTTTTTTGGATTTTGGAGCTGTGTTCTTATCTTCAGAGTATTGGTTTGCATCTTCCAAATCTTCACTAAGCTCAGCAGCCTAGCAAAAACAATAAGGGATTAAAAATCAGACGATGCTTATGAATACTACTACTGGGGAATAAAAATTAAAATGGCAGTGGAGCTAACAGTACAACTGATTCATGCATCCAAAACAAGGAAAAAATCCTTCTCAGTAACTTATCTTCAAGCTGTTCAAAAGTATACACTGTAGAATAATGGAATACCTGGCCATGAAGAAAAATTCTCTGTTTTGATCTACTGACAATGGATGAAGCCTGGAGGAAAAAGAAATAAAATTTATAATGTAGAGTTGTTTTAACAAGGGGGTATTGGCTAAAATGTTCATCAAGTCCATTGGCCACCTTGCTTAAATGAAACAATTATTATTTTAATATTGTTCCCATGATATCAATGATTTATGCTGTCTCAAGCTCTAAAACATACCCCTTCCAGGCCTTAGAATTAACTTTTTTGCTCAGGTGCCAGCTGGCGACTAATGGGGAAAATTTGGTCGAGAGATCATAAATTTTGTCGCCAACTTTGTATGCAAGGAAAGTCATAATTATTAAAAAG
>BLFP01001763.1:260289-291477 GCA_014634505.1 Montipora efflorescens | reverse complement strand
TAAATAATATAACTTTTTTTTCAAATCCTTTCCAATGTAAAATATTATAGAGTACTTCACAGATTGTACAATTTTATATCATTAATTAATAAACCATTTAAATATATAAAATAAGTGGACCTAAATTTTGTAAGGCCATTCACCCTTCAAAAGGCTCCCATTGATAACTAAAATTGTCTGGCATTAGACAGAGTAACATCTATATTAAAGTCTCACTCTCAGGACTCAAAACACCATCAACTCACTTGAAACTGTCCCAATTTGTGTTTCCTCAAAGATTATATCTTTGCTTTTGATTCTCAGAGGAGGTGCGTGATTAGAAGGAAGTGGTGTTGTTCCAGATGCTGCAGATGGTAAAGAATGAAATGTGTTTTCACCGCTCTGTAAAGGAGAACTCTCCAGCACCTGTTCCTCTCGGATTTGGACTCTGATGGACTAAATAAGACAAAAAAAAATATCAGTGTTGTACTACATAGAGTTTGTCAATGTTTCACACTACCAATGGAAATACTGTAAATCACAAGTACCATAGTTTTTCGGGTTATAAGGCACAGCAGCATTTTTTCTCAAAGAAATTGCTTGTTGGCCCTCAAATGTTATCTAAACTCAAGGTGCGTCTTATTGCAACAAAGCTTGTACATTGTACTTGGGCAATACCAGTATTCCATCAGACTGAGTGTAAATGTCCATTTGAATGAAGAAAATTGGACCAAAAGGATTTTTGTAAATCAACACAATGATTTTCATTAGAAATACACCCGTTCAGCAATGAACTATTAATGAGCTAGCAATTTAGCAAACCAATAACTGTTGTGTGCTTTGAATAAAACCAGGCTAAACTAGATTTTGTACATTTCATTAGGTCAGTTTTTCTGATGCACCTTTGGTACTTGCAAAATAATAATAATTTATAAACAAAGAAGAAGTTGATGCAAATTCCCTCAGACCACAAGCTGCCCAAGCTCAATGCTAGACCATGACAAGAGCGGTGTTGATTGTGTTATGACTGGCTCGACATAATTATGAGAATTTGTATGGGAAACCAACCGACTTGCATTAAACAGAAGAAATTACGAGTATTTCACAATAAAATCAACATACCCTGCTGCAGTCTTGTATCAATTCTTGTCTGCCCTCTTCTTAAGCACATCTGATGCGATTTTTGCGAGTTATCGTTCTCTGTGTTTCCACTACTAAACAAAACCCGCAGAACGATAACTCAACTAAATCACATCAGATGGGCTTAAGAAGTGGGCAGATAAGAATTGATACAAGATTGCCGCAGGGTATGTTGATTTTATTGTGAAATACTTGTAATTTCTTCTGTTTAACGCAAGTCAGTCAAGGTTTCCCAAACAAATCCTCATAATTACATGATTGTATATTGAGCGGGTTGCAACACAACACCGCTTTTGTCCTGGTCTAACCTTGAGTGTGGGCGACCTGTGTTCAGACATTCCTTTTTGTATTCCTGCTTGGGTCTTCCACATTGTCCAATAACTCATTGTTAGCCGAGGAAAAATAACACCACCCCTTTTTGTCTCAGCACATCTTAAGTGTAATGAATACACAAAGGTTTGCAACTACTGGTATCTCTTTCTGTTCAATCTATTGCTAGTGCGCAGAACAAAAGGATAAATAAAGAACATAACTGTAATTTGTTTTTTTATTAATTTCTGCCAGAGACAACACCTGTTGGATGCCATCACATTTTAAGTAGATGGTGCCTGCCCAAGGAAGATGTGTGAAGGCATTAGAGGAGTTGGGCTTTGCACTGACCAACACCCTTGCTTGACTCCTAAGAAATAAAACAAAGAAGATCAGTGGCCTTTAGACAACTTTATTAAAGATACAGTGTATGTGCAAAGTGCACATGCAGCCTACAAGTTTTGTTTGGTTTACTTTCTACATCTAGGTTGGATAACCTTCAGAACAATTTTTTCCTGGTATTCTGCATTGTCTCATCCAGAAATTGCACTTCACTGTGTGCTTGGGGAACACTTGATCCTCACCAAGTTGACATCACTACAGGCATAGATCGAATTTCTACAAGTAACAAGGCCACGCTTTCAAATTCACTTGTACCAGATTACACCTAAGGCTTATAAATGATTCCTGCCTTCAAAGAAATACTCTATTCCAAGTGGGTCAGAGGGTTGCACATAAACACAGTCCCATGAAAATTATTGAGATGCAACACGAAAATAAACAACTAGTTGATAAAGATGACGATGCTGGTGGTGGAGATGATTACCTTGCTGGAATTTCTCCCCTTTCTGGAGTAATGACAATAGAATGTGCAGGCCAAGTAAATTCAAATCTGCAAAACATGAGAAATAATGTAGTCTTAGCTGTAAGTTTTGTTACGAACAATTCCAGGAACCTCAAAGTGCACTTGGTACTCAACAATTAATTCATGAGCGTGCATTGGATGTGAGATGGTAATGGCCGCAAGTCATTTTCTTGAGGTGGCCGACGAAAAAATTAATTGTTTTTAAGGACGGTGCCTACTAATTCAAAGGTATTTTTGCTGCGGTTTATGATTATACAGGAAATGTAGATCTGAACAAGTGTTATTGAAATCCAAAAAGGAAATTGGGGATAACCATGCATGTTTCAGAGATACCAGTAATTCATGGATTATATTTGTAACAAGCTTTAAAATACCAAAGCAAATGTATAGTGTTCTTTCTAAAATTGAAGCTTAATCGTGTCTCAAAAATGCATGGTTACTCCCAATTTTCTTTTTTCATTCTCGAATTTGTCTCAGTTTTTATTCACCTCACCTTCTGCAAATAACTGTTAAACTTAACATCCCTTTCTACAGTACAGTACTTTGTATAGTGTAGGTCTAGTTGCTCAAAGCCTAATTCAGTTAACCCTGAATTATTGGAAACTTCTATTGCAGTTTTAGCTTCCCTTCACCATTAAATTTTGACACCTTGTGGACAGGCAAAATTAAAATCACGATTTATAAATATTATTTAAATAAAGAGTAGTTTTAATTGGGTTTGGAACAAAACGGGCCCTGATCTCACAAAAAGTGTCTTTTATTCATTGTCCATATCAATAGACTTAAGCAACCACTCTTAGAAATTGAACAAAATGAGTTAACTCACCCTACTGAACGCTCTGAAAAATTGATAATCCTCAGGTGGTCAGAACCTTTACCAATTTTCTCTAGCTCTGTAAATAGGTTAAGGCAGTATGGATTAATGAATTGACATTTTCACGCTCCTGATAAAATTGCCAAAAACTTGAAGTAACTGACAGATAAAAAAACTTAATGATGATTTGCGGAGCTGTCATTCAACATTACTTACTTGACAGAACATTAAAATTAATTAGAATTAATACTTAATAGATGATGCTACACAACTTTAGATGAATGATGACATGCCGAAAGGTGGATAATTATCAATTTCTTGGAGACCATTAAATAATATGTTTTCAGAGGTTTTATTTTTTCACTTCAACTTCGCCTTTCCTATAAAAAGTTCAAAAGATAACAAATTTGCCATACTTGATTTACAAGAAGTCAAGGTGAGGAAGTCAGGAATGACTTCCCAGGTTTTTTCAGCAACATCACCTGTAAGAAAATCACACAAATATGTACAATCTAAATTACTGATCATGAAAATTTGGTTTTATCAAAAAGTTGATTAACCAATTATTGACTACTTGGAGTGAGACTAAATTAATAGACATTACTCTGTCTTAAAGAATTTACTAGTCAATGGGGGATGGTTCAGGAGTCAATAGATTGAGGTAAAATTAATTTAACACTGCTTGGTCAAGCTATGAGGTCGCAGCCAATGTTGTAATGTTTTCAGGAATAAATGAGTTAAAATCATATTTTTGTACTATATTATCTCACAGCTCGGTAAATATCCACCACTAGCCATTAGCACTTTGGTGAATACCGGTAGTTGTTAATTATTAACAAAGGGTAACAATGACCAACAAATTCCACAGCGCAAGGACCATTCCAAAGAAAAGACACCTCTCTCCGGCGTCACCACTAACGCGTAGCATGTGTGCCACAAGGGGAAATCTGACCCAATTCTCTTTCAACCACTGGGCAATCGAGTGCCCCTAGCGAGAGGTCAGAATTCTCTAAGCACTCAGGATTGACTCCATGGTATGATACAAGATTGGCACTTGCTCCCAAAGCTTAATGCTAATAATACATGTAGTATTAGAAATCAAAATCTAATTACCATTAGCAAGTGAGGTCAGAAGATCAGGTTTGCTGTTTGGTTTATGTGAAACAGGAACAGTATCCACTGAAATGTTAGGATCTTGTTTATTAACAGGGCTTGAGCTTGGAGGTGATCCTACTAATGTCAATAGTACTCTTGACACACAACTCTGGAAGAAGGAATCCCAGCTCGCTACCTTGGGATATTTCACATCTAAAATGAAAACGGTATCTAAGATGAAAAAGGCAGACCACTCCAAGTTTTGCACTGTTGTGCCCTTAAAAGACAATGGAAAACAATCAAGATAAGAAAAAAAAATTGGGGGGTTTGAATGCCTTCATAGTTATCCAATAAAATTAATGGTAATCATTATAATCAGGGAGGAGGGTTTAGCTCATCGGCTGGTGCATCCAGGGGCAGAGAAAGGTTGGCACAATGAGAGCACTAGCCTCCTAGCAATGTCCCCCAGAATGAATTCCCAAATTCACCATATTACTTCGATTGAGTTTCTTCCACTGGCCAAGGAACAAACAAAGCGAAAAATGTTTTTCTCACAGACAGCTGGGAGAATAGGATCCAAAAGTGAGAAACCATCACCGCACTTATCTCAACAATTTAAGCAATAACAGGATGGAATGGGGTCCAGTGTGTGGTCACATGGGTTATTGCCCTGACCTGCCCCTCCAACCAACTCTTCATGATTATTATTATAATAACTTCATACATACATACTTTATTTGATATTAAGGACGGTGCCTGCTACAATAATTATTATTGTTATTGCGCATACGTCCTGCAAACCTCTAGATAGTTTCCTATTGGTGGTGCTTACTAATACAGCTGGGAGAATGGGGTCCAAAACGTGAGGCATGATCATCACACTTATCTCAACAATTTAAGGATGTTTGCGCCCAAAATGTTCCCACGTACAGATTTTTTTAAAACTGATCTACTTTTGCCAAAAAGGCAAAAAAAATGGGGGGCCACTGTGCTCGTTTTCGAGATCATGAGGTGCACCTTTAGAAGATAGCGTTACTTTAAGACGATCTTAGCTTACAACTGTCAGCAATAAAAAAGCTACATTAGTGAAATTTAGATCAGGTAAACATACTCAATTCGACATAACTAATATAACTAAATTAACCTTTGCAGCTGATGTCTTTTTCTGAGGTGAAATAGACCTTGAAAACCGATACATATTAGTCTATGAAAGAAAACTTCGGTCGCCTGAGAGCATAAAAGGCGAAATATTTGTAACTTCTCACGCACTGATTTTTTTTTTGTTTTTAGTTAAATGGACAAAATCAGAAAAGGAAGTGATCCACGGAAAGAAAAATAGGGGTGACTGAGCATTCAAGAGAGTAAAATCGCTGCGAAGTTCTCAAAGTGATGGTATATTCGCACTGTCATGTCATTGCGGGACATTTCCGAGAAGACCTGGTTCCACAGCTATCCCATGATGCCACACGCTTTTACGTTCCATATTCTTGTGGAAAACGTTTGTGCCTTTAGCATCGTGTTTACCTTTGTGGTCTACGATGCATGACGTGTGCGTGAGATGCGCGGAAAAATGCGCAGTAGCAATGGGTGCAAACATCCTTAAGCAAATTATGTCTCTTTAATAGAGACAATTGAAAAACTCAGGTGGCTTCAACAAGATGGAATGGAGTCCAGTGTGTGGGGGGTCTTCAGGTCACATGGTTTGTTGCCCTGACCTGCCCCTCCCACCAACTCTTCATAATTATTATTCTAATTACTTCATACAAGTCATACATACTTTATTTGATATTAAGAAGGTCAAAAATTGTATAGCCATAGGCTGATGTGACACACTTTTGGTTGTGTGAATTTGCTTTGCATTTAGAATGGTAAACGGCATGGTCCACATCTCTGGTGATTGGCCCAAGTAAACACTCTTGTTATGGTTTTTGTATTAGTCAACTAAAAACCGGTCCTGCTGGGCAAATGTTTCTCAGAACTGACGTAACTCTTACAGACAAGATTATTATCAAATTCATCCTGGAGACTCTCATTGAGTCTGTGCAGTACAGACTCCGGGCTAAGACTTGGCAGTTGCCATGTCGCCAGTGGGTGACTGAAAACATACCAGGGCAACTAAAAAATGAGGTTGAATCGCACAATGTGTGATGATGTGCAGCACTTAACCTTCAGAGTGCTGATGTTAAGACCCATAAAATGCGTGAGACTTAATTGCATTCATGAAAATAGCTCAAATACAACTAATGGAAATCCAGGGCCACTAAATTCATCCTGGGCGACTACGAACCCAAGAAAAGTGGTCCAGCTGGCCACCAAGACTGGCAGGTCACCTTTAGCCCTGTGCTGCATGCAGTCAATGTGGAAATACCTTCTATAAGTTTGTCTTCATCTTGGAAAGTTGTTGTGAAATCAATTCCTGCAAGAGGACTGTTCTCCTTGACTTCAGAAAGAATATGCTGTGGGTTTTGTAGAAAGCTCCTGACAAACAATCAGTGAGACACTATCAAAGGACTCATTAAAATATGATGTGACTGAAAAAATGAAAATGCTTCAATTCATTATACGGTAATTAACAATTAGACCCGTAGCCGGCAAGGGCTATGGGTCAATAGCCCTTGAGGCGAAGCCAAATGGCCTATTGACCCGTAGCCCTAGAGGGCGAAGGGTCTAATTGTTTTAGTATCACCCAACTACAGTTGTACATGTAGTCCGACAATAATAGTCAATTAATAACCAACACCTTAGCAATGTCCCCTCCATCAACCAATTGACTCATGGGAATGAAACTTAACAGACTTCACTCTGTCTAACGCCAGACGATTTTACTCGTCAACTGGAGGTGTCCTATGACACTTGAGGAGTCAAATAAAACAACTACAGTCTGCTATCCAATCTTGGAAAATGCTACATGATGTAATTATAGCTTTCCCCCACTAATTGTCTGGAAACAATTTCCGGTACTGTACAAAATTTATAAGCTGACAACTGTTTAACCCTTTCACCGTCATAAATGCCATTGACACTAAACAGATTTTACTGTCTAACCCCAGAAGATTTTACTCATCAATGGGGAAGCCCTTAGTGACGAAAGGGTTAAAGTGGTGCTTCACCTTGCGGCACAATTCTACCTACCGGTAATTGGGAAAAACTTAAGGATCTTGTTTTTCTTCTTCAGACTTGTAAATAATTACATAGATTCCACAAAATGGCAGAAGTGGAACATCTACACACAAGATATTATGTTCTGAGTGACTACAGCACTTTGTTTTACCTTTTGTACTGACGCCTCATGAACTCATCTCCAGTGTACATAGCAATCACTGCCACAGAATTCACAGCGGGGCGACATTTAATGGCATCTTTCTCCAGAGGCTGAAACTCGACAAGCAGGGTCTACAATAAAGTAAGAAAATAGAGGTCCAAATTTTTTGGTGATGTGATGTTTTGGTATTTACAGTGATGCGAAATAATAAGAGTGATGGGGGTGATGATACAAAACATGATAACTATCAACTTTATGAAAAGCGTGGAAGGACTAAACGGCAACACTTAAGGAGAGAAATATCGGAACCAATTCAAGTAAAATGTGCTGTCTCTTTTTCTGTTTGACTTTCTTTCTACTACACTAACCTTTGATGTTCTCTCAGACAAGATGAAGCTGTTTGGGTGGACACTCAAATGAGTGGGTGGATATTGTTGAAGTAAATGAATATCTACAAAAGCACAAACTTTCCTCAGAATGAGTGACAAGGGGGGAGGGGGAAGATTGACAGGGCACAGGAGTAGACTGAGAATAAAAAACAAAAAAATATAACTACTGTAGCATGAAGCACACATCAATTCAAAGGAACAGAACCCTTAGTGTTAGACTTTGCACCTTTAGCTCAGTGCTCAGTGGTATTATAGCTACAGATCTGAGTTAACCATTAAAAAGGAATGGCAAAGGTTTTGACCCATTGACACCTGAGAGTGGGGGGGGAGTAGGGGGGGCGTCCTAGGGCATTTGAGGAGTGAATGGGTTAACTTTACTCTCGGATGAAAAAATACTCTTCACCTTTAACTCAAAGGCTAATTAATTTAGACAAGCACAGCTGACCTAGGCTCGATTTCCGCCGCTCACTCGAGTTCGGGTATCCTCCCCGAGAAGAGACGGCTGGACGCGTGACCGATAGATTGTGTCTGTGACGTAAATTAAAATTATAATTTATGCGAAGTTAATAGTTGCGGGGAAATAGCATTAGACATCCCGAAAACACTGATTTTAAGAAAACAGAAATTACATACAGCTGTAACAATGCTTAAAACGTCTGTGCAAAGTTTCCAGATGATACGAGCTTGAGTTTGTGGTTAAATGATCGATGTGAGTTTGAATTCAACCGGCGAATCATCAACGAAATCTTCGGCTGCTTTAGCTGCTTTAGTCGCCCTCATCGGCCCCCTCGTTTTGCCAGCAATAATCTCAACAGTACTTTCAATTGATCTTGAGGAATTTTACTTGCTCTTACATTAGCAAAGTATGAGGAGAAAATTGCAATAGCAATGGATTTGAAAGCCGTATTTTGACCTTGGCGCCAACTGGAAACTCAGGCGGTAGAAAACGACACAATTCCCATTCTCCAGCTTCTCGAACACTTTTCATTGTCCCAATCTTGGATGTTTCCTACCTTAAAGCACTGTAAACCTCGAACAGGCCGGATAAAAGAATACCTTCGCAGCCAAAACATATAATTTATGCCAGACGGATTTGTGCAGGCGAGTTTCTGATTGGCGGAGATTAACAATGGCTTACCTCACGCGTCTAGCTGAGATTTCGCTAGTGAGCGCTGGCTCATTTCCCGAAACAGCGGCTGGTAATCGAGCCTACAGCTGACCATGTCCTTGGAATAAAAGCTGTTTGGTTTTTCAAGCATTCAATAACCTAACATTACATACACCAGTCACAATTTTGATCGGCCTGGTATTACACAAAAAGAGGCACCTGGAATGTCATAAGAATACCTAAAAAAAGCACTAGTCAATTCTCCTACCTGAATAACACACAGCCTTGACAAAAGCTGCCCTAGTGCCGGAATTTCTTACAACAACTTTAACAGAATTCCTTTTACCAAGAGAAACCTGATGTGAAAAAAGAACATTAAACTCTGTGAGTAATATCAATAACAATTAATAATAATTTAAGGGGCACCCAACAAACAGATTTCAACTGAAAGCTTAAAATGTTCTAAAATCTATCCTTGAAATGGACAAAGACTATTGGAGATTATTACCAGTAATAATTTATTTAAATGATTCTTATGAAAATGATATGGTTCACTTAGAAGTAGTATCAAATCTTATGCATATCTTTAACAATTCTGTACCCAAAAATGTTCAAAAACTCTTTAATCGCTTATCAAGCATTCATAAACAATATACTTGATCCTCAGCTGTGGTCTATAACTTTAATGTTGTCTTCTGAAAACTTTAGAACAACATGATGGAACTCTTTACATCCCGAGATTACAGAATGCCCTTCAAAAAATGTAATTTAATTCAAAAATTCCTGCTTAAAGTACCTGGAGTTAAGGCAGCTTTTGTCGACACCCACTCATTAATATTAAAATTGAGCAATCATTACTATCATACCCTGTAAGACAGATGTCGGACTAGGCATGGGGGATTTTCCCTGCCTACCCAGCGTTTCATCCCTGCCTACATACTTTATCAAAAGAGGAACAATAGAATTAATACTAAAAATTCACTGTTTTCCCCACCAATTTCTCTAATTTCTCTGCCTAATTAAAGAGTTAGTGACAGCCCTGCTGTAATGTCTTAAACCTCTCTTCACCTGAATTTCAAGCCTTGTATGTCATTACACCATGTACCTGGCTTAGCAATGTTTACATGCATCAAGTTTACAGTAACTTGATGGTTTTCGACAAACTTCAAGAAGTTTGGGAGATCACCAGGCATGATTTGTAGAAAAAACATTCCAATCAAACAAATACATGTACATTCTTGAAACCTTCTATTGGGTGCCCCTGATCTATTGGTACAGTGTAGGGTTATACAATCTGGACATACAACATGACCACTTACAATGAATGACAAAAGTGCACCTTAAAGTGTTAATTTTAACAGCATACCTCACCAATATTTGTGACATATCCTTCACTTAGCTGTCGTATGTCCACCAATACCAGCTGACTTGTTCCACCACAACCATAAAGTGGTATCTAGATATCAAAAGACTTTACATTGAGATCTGAGAGTTGAACAGTACCGCTCAGGACAAATATGGAAGCCTCTTCTGCTGAAAGGAGATCCGCACTACTAGATTTGCGTTATTTTTTTTTTTCAGAAATATGCTTTGAGCCAATCACTGCTAATTGCATGTGAGCTAATACGACTAACTAATTTAATTGTTTCTCTCTTGATGAACTAATAAGACTAAGCAGGAGTTAGGTACAATCAAGGAATGAAGAGATAAAGCTGAAGGAGGCTGAATGAGGAGCAGGGGTAGAGCAGCAGTGAGGGCACTTGATCCCTTTCCACTGATGTGGTTGGGAGTCAATTCCCAGACTCAATGTGAAATGTGGGTTGAATTTGTTGGTTCTCTACTCTGCTACAAGGGGTCTTTAGCTGTGTAATTTGGTTTTGTCCATGGTTTTGTCCATGGTTGTGAAGCTCAGCAAACATCAAAAGAGCACACAAAGATGCCAAGATTTAGGTTGGAAAGTCCACGACTGTGCACAATCTTTTGTTTTGCATTCAAACAATATGAATAAATTACGTAACCAACACATTTCTATTGGTTAGTTTCTCAGTACGGAGTAAACAACTATTGTGTTTGCACACGGTCAAGGCCCTAAACCTACAACAAAGAAATCTGTTGGGTTTCATAAGCATTCCCCTCTATTAACTATGTTTTGCCTAATCGTAAAAAAACTGACTTTTTAAAATTTGATTTGCTCTTATTTAATTTTATGTGATTTAACTTCATTAATTTTGCAGTAAAAAGAGTACTTGTGCTATGCAAAAATTAGGATCAAATTCAACGAGTGGACAGAGCGGGTCTTGAACCCAGGATCTCGGGATCTCAAGGCAAGTGCCCCAACCACTGGCCCACACTGACTCCAGACAACGAGCCCCCCGTGCCAGGCCCCCCTCAGGCACCCGTCCCACTTGAGCCAGATAGCTCAGTGGAAAGAATAAATAAATAATTATATAAATAAATAATATATAAAAAAAAATAAAAAAGGGGGGATAGGGAGGGAACGCCGAGAAACGCTAAACTACTAATTCGACTCACAACGCCACGCCAACAGAGCAAAAAACACGCTGCAAACACATGGGACGACAACGCATGCACTAACCAGGAAAACCGCTGGACAATGTCAGCCCCAGGGCTCCCACAACCTTACGACTGCTGCAAACACTACAGAATGCATCAAACGCTAACAAACGCCTGCAAAAACGCTACTGACCGGACTAGCTCCCAGTCATAAACCATGTAACTATAACAAACGCAACAGAATGCCCCAAAATGCTCAACAAACGCTACCAGACGGCCAAGACACTAACAACCGCCTGCAAAACACTACTGACCAGACTAGCTCCTAGTTGTTAACTATGTTAAATTTCATTTAACTATATTAAAATTACATTAGCAAAAAAAATTAATAGCTTACTGGTGACCAGTAGGGATGACAAAAAGTGTTTGACCCAAACGAGTCGAAAAAGTAAACAAACACCATTGAAACTTGTGACAGAAGTCATATAATAATGATATTGAACATTGATATTGATCTTACATACAACTTGCCTAGGGACAAGTTCTGGTTAAAATTATCTGTCTTCTTGGGTACTCCTTCATGTATAATACAAGGAACACCATCCTAAATTTAATTTTCCGTTAATGGTGGGTACCTTTTAGACAAAATATCACCTTTGAGTTTGTTTTTCCAGCCATGGACTTGATAACAAGAGAGCTAGATATGAGACCAATGGAAGAAGGTGTAAAACTGACATGGACTGGTAGCTCTTTCTGTGAAAAAATGCAAAATAATAAGCTCTGAAAATTTTAAACCTGTTACAAAAATGGTACATGTATTTTCAAATTCAGTTATAATTCATGTGATTGGCAGCCTATAGAAACTCGGCTTCAGGTTTGTGCCACCAGAGGTATTAAATTTTTTCAGTCCTTGATCATTGCCTCCAACTTCACACAGCACTGTCTCGGATGTTGACAAAAAAACTCCTCTGGCACCCAGGGTAACAGAGACTTATTTGGAGATAGAGAGATAGAGGGATTTTATTTGGCCGATCAAGGCTTGCCATTTTCTATTTCTCCAGTGAAAGCAAGGGTGGTCAAACTGTCAGCTATTGCAGGCAGCCAGCTGCTATTTTGAACCCTGCCTGTAATTTAACCCATTGACCCCCAGGGGTTCCCCATTGACAAGTAAAATCCTCTGGCATTAGACAGAGCAAAAATCCCCTGGCGTTAGACAGAGTAAAAATCCTAAGTCTGGCCGGTTCAGGCCGGTTTGGACATCAAAGGGTTAACGGAGTTCTTCAACTTCTCTTCAAATAACATTATCCAAACGAAACTCAACATACCTTAGGTTCAAGAGTTGCTTGATGATGTTCTGGGCTTCTACCATGGGAGCTGAATGTTGGTTGGATCTGACAAAATAGATAGGAAACAGAATTGTTAAGAATGACAGAAACACACTGCTTAAGTCAAGCAAAGGGTCTAGAAACATAAACAAGAGTTATTAAAAAATAATAATAATCTAGCCAGACATTATCGTGAAGTAAAAAAATACCAAGTAGTTTAATTAACTATACGTCGAGGATTTAACCATTCAAAATTCTGAGCTGATTGATCCATAATCAGACGTCATTCATCCACAGTAATTTGCTGTCGTTTTTGTTAGATATTATTCTATTGCTGTCACAGTTTTGGAATGCTAATTGCCTTTGGAGGGGAGAAACCAACACAATGTGAAGTTGTGAGCCACCTCTGACAACAAGTGAGGAATAAGGAGGTAGCTAGGGGCTTCAACCAGCTTAAAATTCTGAAAAAAGACAAACGCTCCTCCTGGAAAGAGGAACGGGAAAGAGGAACACCTAAGCAATTTACTGGCAGTTAATCTTTACATATTGATGTTAGTTAAAGGCCTGTTAAAATCCATGAGACTTGCATTCATAAAATGTAAATACAACTAATGGAAATCCAGGGTCACTCGATTATATCCTGGGCCACTGAGAATTCAAGAAAAGTGGCCCAGCTGGCCACCAAGCACTGAAGTTAATTTTTAGCCCTGCATGTAAACCCCTTAACCATTAATTCTGTTAAAATTGAAATGTTGACCTGAAAAAGAAGCCTTCAGAAATTTAGAAACTGAATGCTAATAAACCAGTAATTATTATCATCATTTCATTTCACAAGTCAGAGACAACATTTACATGACTGTACTCATGGCAGATCTGTAAGGAACTTACAATGGTTTGCCTACAGCTTGTCCCTAGTAACACCCATGTGATCAAATTATATCAATCACTTTTTGAGCTGCGGGCATCTTTTTAAACCCTCTAAATAAGATTGCACTTGGTTCCAAGACCTTCTAATTCAGTTTCCATCCTCTGCCTTGCCAATGAATGGATCCAACTGCACTGTGGGTTCACTTGAAATGAATAGCAATCCTGGTTGTGCTTACATCTTTGGGGTTACACGCAGGTGATAATTTCACTAAACTCTAAGCTTAGGTATCAGAAAAAATAAAAACCTGAAAATCTGAGTGATTTCCTTCAACCAGGAGCTGGAGTTTTACAGGAGAAGTGGAACTTGTTTTCAACACAACCTTTTGTTGCCTGCCAGACGGGAAAGACAGCTAATTACAATTAATTTCAAGGCTACTGCCAAAGGAAATTTTCCAGGTGCCCTTCGGGCTTCCAACATTAAAAGTTAGTAGCCAGAGTTATTTTTTCACGAGCCCAGAATTAATTAATTAACCCAGAGCCCACCACCTGCCACCACACTACCAGGAGGTAATGCAACAAGCGCCCTTAGCAATCTTGAACATGTTAACAAGTTAAAGAGTTGTTTATTTGTGGAATTTACTTAGCTGCCGTTCTCTCCAACCATATCACTTTTTTCATCATTTAATCTCCAGCTGGGATCAAATTTACAAGAAAGTGAGGTTGAATCACCTTGTGATAAGTTAGGCGCCCGTTCAGGCTACTTGTTCAGAAATTTGGTCGCCCGCACTCGCAAATAAGGTGCCCCAGGGGACGTTAGGCAGCAACCTTGAATTTTTTCCCCTCAGGCTGCAGACTAAAAATTAATATTATACTTAAAAATTAAAAGTAGAATAACAGCATGATTATCCACATGTATTAAATCTAAACCATTGGGTAATTCAGAAAACACTCGTTGTTATCCAGGCTGTAATACTGTAGGTGTGAGTGAGAAATTTGTTTGGTTTCGAAAAAGGTTCGATTGTGTCTGTTTTTGTCCAAGGCTGACTTAATTTTATTTGGTGACTTTCCAGCGGCAACTCTAGAGCCTAGCTGTAGATTAATTCCCTTGGCAGAAAATCGGCCTACCGTGGGAATACCGAGGGAAAGTCGCGACTGGGTGATGCGGCAATGACGCGGCAAAGGTGTCAATACTTTCAGGGGGTACTGTACATGTGTATCACTCGGGTGTGAATCCCACTGAGGCTGCCTGAATTTTTCAGGTGTCTGTAAAGTAACAATAATTGCTTTAATTGTCCAGTAAGTGTGAGGATCAATCAGTTCTTTCGCTTGTTTACGGAGAAGTTACCAGATGGGAGAAATAAGTCATGGTTGAACTACATTATAATTATTACTTTTTTATGCAAAGCATTTGGGTATTTGAGCAGAACTACCCAACATAATTATTTTGTGATCACAGAAACAAACTAACATGTGACTTTCTAGTGACTATGGCATGTGTACTTACTGAGACCAGCCAAGAGCTACTCCACTCCAACAGAGAACTGGCTTACTACTTAACAAAGTAAATCTAGGAAAAAAAGAGCACGAAATTATTGCACAGTTGATTGGGTGGTAACCAGACTGTGCTTCCACATTTTTTCAACAGCTCTAAGACACAGCAAGAGAAGCTCAAGAAAATGTTCAATGTGCCGAGACATACTGTACATAATTATGTCACTGAGCCAGATTTTTGTTAACAATAATTATACGCACAACAAAATTTTCGAACAAAAGTCCTTCCTCCCTGATGCTGTGTAATTTCTGTTTCACTGAGTACAGAGCAATATCTTATTAATAACAAGATTGATTGACTAACCTGTCATCTTCTTTAGGTAAAGCTGATCCTTTTACAACAAGTTCATATGTTGGACCATTTGGGACTGAGAGAACAACCAAGCTAAAATGACAAAAAAAGACAACTATGGGCTGGTGGAGCAGAGAGATTGTTTCCTATAAGAAACTGAATTCATTAACACTACATCCCCACAACCATAATCTTTATTAACCACGGCAAATCATATTGAGTGATTTTACCTCTCCACATTTTTATTTGCTTCTTTGGGTTGGTATGTAACTTGGACCTCTGACTCCTGCAAACAAAGAAGAAAGAATATCATACTCTTGAGTTCACTATTTCTGGATTTGTAAAATCAGGAAGGTATAACTCACACATAATATATGTGAATTTAGGATTGGAGTCCACATTTTTTTCTAACTTGTTGTTGTTCTGAACATGTACATAAGGTTTAGAGTTCATGTGTTCATAACTAAAAACCAGTACTCCCACCCCAATCCAAAGATCTCCTGTCATTATGATAGCCATCTGGGAAGTGGTCAGTAGCAACTGAACAAGATGGAACAATGTTTTTGAAATACACGAGAGACACTTATCAACATAAAGTATCCACTCGCAACTGTTTTCCTTGTGGCAGCTCCAAGACGACTTGATGGCTCTGGAGTTAGAGCAGTACAGCACAATTTCACAGTTCTGGGTTCAAATCTCATGCAAGATTGGTTTTTTTGTCATGCTTCCTTTGCAAATCCTTAACTTGCTTTTGACTGTGATGATTATTCTCCCTTGAATAAACAAACATTGTGTCTCTTATACATAATCATTTCAGAAACATGACTTTTTCCTTTTGCAATGCACTTATATAACTATTCTCAACTAAGGAGTTTATAACCTAATGTTCCTATAAAGTAGTATCATCTACTTACAAATTTACTTATATCATGCACTTTGCCTTGCCTACCTCTTCAGGCCTAAGTTTCATCTGAGAAGGCTTCACATAGAATTGATGTGAATCTCCTTCAATCTTTACTTTCACTCTGGCTGTAATATTGCCTGCATTTTTCACTGGAATCACACAGCTTGTGCTCTTCCCAACAGAACTCTTTAATGTCAGTACCTAAAAAATAAGAAAAGCCAAAAAATAAATCTAATTAAAAGTATGTTCAATATTGATCTAAAGCAAGAGCAAATATCACATACAGTCTCATGCCAGTTTACATTTCTCTGAGAGATAGACAACGGTGGAAGTCTTCCCCTACGAACACAGTGTGTGGTTTCTTTAATGTCCCACACTGTTGATTAACAACAAGGATTGTGAGACTAGGAGGCAGTGGTTAGGGCGATTGCCTTGAATCCAAGGATCCCAGGTTCAAAACACATTCTGATCACTCATTGAATTTGTTTCTGGTAGTCCCTGTTTAAACTGCTCAGCCGCACTTGGAAATAGCCAACTGCTTTGCCGAAAAGCCCCTATGGGGAGTGGTCAATTAAGTATGTATGTAAACTAGTATGTATGTATGACAAGGTCTATGGTTTATAGTCCTTATCTGAGAAGATTTGAAAGTCTAACCATATGCAAATGAAATAACAAAGGTAGAAATTTCTCCTCAATAATTTTTAAGTTTTTTGGTCCAGCCAGGGTTTTGAACCCCCAACCTCCTGTACAAAAGTCTAATGCTCAACAAACTGGGCTGCCAGTTGTCTGTGAAGTAAGAGCAAATTTGATGCCGTCCAGTTTATTTTAATAATGATTTGTTTGTTTGCTATTATATATAGCATCAAAAGCAAATCTAAGATGTTAAGTCAACAGGGAAATAAATTACAGTGAGTAAAATGACAAGGAAATTATACATTTACATTCAAATGAAAACATAATTATTTCAGAACAAGAGAAGGTCAAAACATTTTTACTAACCTGCAGTTTGTGAGGAGTGTGGAGTCTCACAGTTCCTTCAATAGCCTTTAATGCCACACTGCATATAGTTGGACCTAGAAATGACAAAAAGAGCCAAAAATATGAATTAGGGGCTGACTAAACTGAATGACATTTTGACTTTTGACATTTCCCCTCTGATTTGGGCCTCATTGTCCAGAAATAAAGAAAGAAATGTCTTTTTGCAAGGTTGCTGCCTAACGGTCGCCCGGTCGCCTGGGGCGCCTTATTTGCGAGCGTGGGCGACCAAATTTCTGAACGAGTAGCCCGAACGAGCGCCCTGATTCATCCTCACTTTCTTGTAAATATGATCCCAGCTGGAATTAATTAATTCTGGACTCTTGAAAAAATGACTTTGGCTACTAACTTTTAATGTTGGAGGCCCGAAGGGCTCCCCGAAAATTTCCTTAGGCAGCAGCCTTGTTTTGTTAAGAATTAAAATACCTACATGTATTTTTCCTGTATGCATAGCACTTTTTTTGTTAGACCACTAGCAGTCCCTTTTAAGTCAGTCGAGCCACCTGCTTCAGCCACGCAAGCAAGCAGAAGAGCTAAGGGAAAGAATGGGAAGAGAGCGAAAGATAATTATTAAAATTTCACTCTCTCCCCATTCACCCCTCAGCTCTTTGGCTCACTTAAATGGCTAAAGCGGGCAGCTCAACTGAATTGAAAGGAACTGTTAGCAGTCTACTTTTTTCCCTTGCAGCTTTGTGTAGCAACACTAAAACCAGTTGCGAGGAAGACATTTCCAGTATTGGCACAGAAAACAATAATTATTAATTCTTACAATATTGTTTTTAGGAGACAGACACCACACTAGGACAAAATTGACACTTCCACAAAATAAAGAGAAGTAGTACCAGTATTGCAGTTTTTATCAAGTAATGTTAAACTGCCAAACACACCTTGTCGTGCACTGTCAATCTCAACATCAAGACGTGCAACATACTCCTCTGGTGGTCCAGTTGACGATGCACCTGAAAAACGTAATAATCACATATTGCAAGACCAGAAAGTGATAATCATAATAATTAAGTGTATCAAAGAGTCGTAAATTAACAATTGCGTTGCAACATGCAGGTTAGATGCCTGGGATGTCTAAGAGCTTCCACTAAGAAACAACCACTCAGCCTTATAGCTGCATAACGCTGCCGTGGCTGTCAGATCCCACAAACCAGCCATGAGTCTCTGCCACCATGTCAGGCGCCTGTCAGACTAATAAACAGTGGAAAAAAGACGGGAAGGAAAGGGAAAGGGAACTACTCTCTGAGGACAATAATAATGCATTGTCAAACTGCATTTTAACCCCATTTCACTTCTTCAACCTGCTACAGCACACCTGTAGTTTCTGTGAAAGAGATCTGTGATGTGATGTGGATACAAACCTCGCCAAGTCAAAAATAGGGAGTTTAAGCAAAGACGACAGCTACGGCAACGAAAACGGCAGCCCAAAATATAACTTAACACTATCGCAAGTATTTCACGATTATTCCGTCTTGTTCACCTTATACATTACAGGCGAACCATCCTGTAACTGAATGGGTACGAAACGTTTTAAAGTCAAAACAGAAAATGACTGTTTCGTGGTTATATGCTCACGTTGTCGTCAAAACCTAAAATTTGGTGATTTCACATTGTTGTTTTGTCGAGTACGGCAGAGAAATACAAGAAATTCGTGCTGCATGTGCAACATAATTTTTCCTTTTTTAACCAATCGTATTCTTGCTTTGTGGTGTTGCCGTAGCCATAGCCGTCGTCTTTGCTTAAACTCCCTAGTGTTCTCCTTGAGGAGGCAGTTAACCAATCAGGGTAATATACATGTACTTCAAAGTCACAGGGTTCCACATCCAAATTTTACCATGAATACCACATGGCTAGATTTGTTCCCAGTAACGTGTGGTTCTACTTCAAAGTTGTCCTTGTTAATGTAGTCAACAGCACTTGTCTACACGTATAATCTTCTCCTACCAGTTAATTCTAAAATACTGTTACTTTCCGTTATTTTGAACCAGTATTCCAGTCTCCAGGGAAACGGCCAAAATTTATGCACTTCTTGCACTGTACCGTAAACTGCTTTGGCATGACCGTTTCAATCAATTTTACTCTTTCTAATGCCAGAGGATTTTACTTGCCAATGGCAGGCTGTTCAGGGATGAATGGGTTAACAACATCAAGGCCCACTCAAAGGGCATGTCCCATGTTCTCATGGGACATAGCTTTTGTGTAAAATCTTAAAAGATTTTACTCTGTCTAACACCAGACGATTTTATTCGTCAATGGAGGCCGCTTCAGGGATGAATAGGTTAAAGGTGCAATTCACCCTTCAATACAAGTACATGTATACTAGTGTATTTTCATAAGTACTGTAAAATTTTATCATGTAAAAACCACTTAGAACTTACTATTTAGGCCAACCTTTGGGGACTGAAATAGAAGTAACACTACTGTAGGTTCTGTGTGAGTAATCTAATGAGGGCAAAAAAACAAAAACAAAAAAAAATCAAAAACCGCAGATAAGATAGCTGCAATTGAGACTGTTATTATTTTAATTGCTTAATGAAAAAAGGTAATGTCTTATCTTTACATTTTTACTGTTACATAAAGCCAGCAAAGCTGCAGACCAGTATTTAACTTTTCAGTACATCTGTATTCTTACAGCTGGTAACTAATTTCCTGCTTCCAAGCATTGACTAGTAGACTCTACTCTGGTTCACAAGTGTCTTCAATCAAACTCTCATCAATGACCTCAGAGAAAACAGACTGGTTTTCTTGAAACATGTTTGTGCTCAAGTTATGGAACCCTTGCATGGTAAAAATAATAATCTGCTGACAGAAATTGAGCTGATATGACACCACCCATTTTTGCTCATAAGATCAATGCAAAAGTTGCCCAATATTATTGTTCTTGGTCAACGCACTGGCCAAAATTAATGTTGGTTGATGCATCAGCCGTTGCTATCAAAATACATGTATGTCAGCCTTGTGTTTGCTTAAGAACATACCTTTTTTAGTCACGTCAGAGTTTCATATGAACAAATTTTGTGCTTAGCACCACTGAGCTTGAAATAATCAACTTTCGTCATCAATGCCATTAATTTTGTTTTCTGTCTCTTGGCTTGACCCAATCTCCTTGAACAACACAAAGCTTTCAAGATGTTGCTTTGTTTACCGCGAAGGTGAGTACATGCAGACAGTGAGTAACGTTCTTTCCCTTAATTAATAACTGTAACTTATAGGTAGTGTGTCAGGCAATACATTGGTCATGGGTCGGCCAATGTGTTGGTCACGTGTCATCCAACGCATTGGTTTTATGTCGTCTGACATGTTGGTTACATTTAGCTGCCTGTACATGTTGGCGTTAACCAACAGTTTGTCTTACTAGATCAAATTCATTACAATACCCCTTTACATTGGCCATCAGCTGGTCCTTCATGCTTAACTCACCTCATCCTTTCTTCCCTTAAGGGACAGTGTGTGAATTGTCAACGCTGCACCCTTAGCACCAGCAGGAGCAGGGCTTCTAACCACATCAGTCTTTGGTGAATAATCAGCTTCCGCAAAACCAAAGCAGTGAAGTGCACTACTATTCTGGGGGCACAAAAAAGAAAAAGACAAAATAATAAACAAAAACAACTACCGTATCTCCAATCAGAAGACAGAAAGCAAAATTAATTAATTACTTAATATTTAAATTTAGAGAACCTTTCAGACTCAAAATTCTCATTTTCATTTTAGAGGATGGTTTCTACAGTACCGCTCTAAGATATTAAGCGAACCATCAAACACACCTGACACATGTAAATTGAAACAGAACAACACATTCACCCTTTGTTGTTCACTTTGACACCTCATTGTGTTACTCTCAACTCAGAGCTCAAAACTTCCCTTGGTGAGGGAAAGTGAGATAAAAGTAAACAGTCATGCATGATTATTATCCGTCAGTCACAATTTCTTCAAAATTGTTCTTTTTTCAAGGGATTGAATGTTTGGTTCAGACAAAAAGTGGGAACACCAGTTCTGCACAAACTTGATCTGGAAGCAAAGCTGTTGCCATGGCAACTGCACAATGGAGGTCATTTATGCACTTACTGAACCACTTTAATATTTCTGAGGATATTCTACATTTTATCATTAAATTTTGTTTTCCTTTGGACACCACTGATGACCTCATCAGTTTTACACAAAAACTTTAATATCCCCGGAGCAATAAGAAATATTCAAAAAGGAAAACACCCTGTTTCTTTTCTTCAAAAAGTCTTTCAAATAAGCTTCAGTTATTTTTCTATTTCCAAGACAATATAAAACACTGAACCAGAACTTTATCACTAGATGCATTAATTGACTTATTAACACTGGCTTAGAAAGTTTTATTATTCTCCAAGTGAACAAAAACAGCTGGTCCCCAAACGACCGCAAAAAATGCTGTTGCAGAAAATAAATATCACACCACATGCAAGAGAACAAAATTACTGTTTATCAATTTAAATGGACTTAAATTTTAACTTACAGCAGATATGATGATCCTTATAGGGACCTGAGCTCTCCCTCTGTTGATGAGATGGATTGGTTTACATTGTTTGGATCCCCACGACACTTCACCAAAGCTGATGGTATTTTCATCTTCGAGAAGAACCTGTTTCAAAGAGCATCTTGCCATTTATAACCTTCCCCTTTCTTGTTTCATTGCCAGTATAATCATTATTACAGCACAATAAATTATTTTATTATACATCAGACTCACTATGAAAAATCTGATTGGTCGAGAGCATTCAATCAATTCACGATAGCTTGCGAACTTGACATGATAAATGTAATATCTGCTGCAGATATTACATTTATCATTTATCATATCATGTTCAACGTCTGCTTGGTTACTAAGCCCCTTGGAGTGTTCTCCTCAGAAACAAAATGGCTGAATGCTTCGCTTCTGTTTCTGAGGATGAATTATGTGAAAAAAGTATAATAAAACAATTATTGAATTCGGTTTTCGCATGATATCATGAATTATCAAAACCTCGTGTCTGTGTTATCTGCCTCAGCCTTCGGCTTCAGCAGATAACACATACCTCGGTTTTGATAATTCATGATATCATGCTCAACTTCATCCAATAATTGTTTAATAATGATACAATAATTAAGATAACTGCACTTAGAGAGGGAGAAGCAATTAACCTTTTATGTACAGTTTTCTAACTTGTGGCCCTCTAGCTATACCAAGGAGGACAGACTACAACACTAGGAACTCCAAGCTCTACTTCTTTAAAATTTTAATGGTGTAAGGGGGAACATAGCCCACACACAGTTACATTTTAAGCCACAAACACCAGTGTATCAAAGCCTGACTTGTCTTTCATGCATTAAAAGTCATGCTATTAAACAAGACATATCAAAAAATTAGTGTATTATTGGATTGTGGCTTTTAGACAGTAACCTGTCTTTCCAGGGGTTAACACTGCATTCCACGACAATTAGTGCTTAGTTGGATCCAAGTATTGGCTTGTCCAAAAATTAAAATAAAGTTGTATCAGAAACCACCGACAAAAAACATCCCAACCCTGGCCCTCAACCAAAACCATACCTCTATCCTGGGCTCTTCAGCAACAACCTCTAATGACAAAACAGGCCCCAAACTATGTGTGATTGGCTGCACCTCACTTACAACTGGGAAAGAATACACTTGTAGTTGTGAAGTAAAAGTTCCAGCTTCATGAGGCTCAATACTTATCTGGAGAGAACAAAGAAAATACAAAATTAATTATAGTGACTCAAGTGCCAAGTATCTTGCTCCGTGTGATTGCAAAAAAAAAAAACAAAAACTATCTTAACTAAAAGCGAGTAAGTGTAAGACAATGACATAACCTCAAACTGGAAATCTGGTTTCTCTAAAAGTCAAAATAACTTACTAGCTGCAGTAATCACAGCAATGATAACTTGGTTTGAATAAATCACTATCCAAAAATTGCAGCCACTACATGCATAGATGAGTGTACCTTGCTCTATATCGATCTTGTGGGGGTCATTAAGAGGTAAAGAAATAACTTTTGCTTATAACAAAATGAATCAACAAATAAACAAGTGGAGCTACATACATGTACACATAAAAAAAATAATAGCCTTACAGACGGGTATGGAAAATGTTATGAAAACATTTATGGCAAGGTTCAGGGTCTGGTAAACATTGACTTACCCTGACGTTCTCGGTAGTGTGTGGGGCTATGATGGCTTTGGGCTGAAATGAAAATGCACTGGCGCTGCTAGGAACCTTTGAGTGAGGAAGAAAAAAACACTTCTCGTTTTTAAAAGTGGCCAGCATACAATTTGGTAATAATTTTGAGGACTTTGGCCAACAGGAAGCCGGCAGTTGACTAACTGTTGACCAACTGTCGGTGTCGCTGCACACCTAGGTCTTCAAGATTAACTTTTAAAATTGTTTCTTTCATCAGTTATTTTTTCAAAGCAATCTTTAACCCTTTCACTCCTAAGAGTGACACTTATAGATTTTACTCTGTCTAACGCCAGACGATTTTACTCATCCAGGGTTGTCATTAAGTTTTGAAGCAGATGTAGCACTCAAGATTTCACCCGTAACATGTAAATAAATGGCCAAAGGCCATGTAAAGGAAGGCCCGAAGGGCCCGGAGCCCCTAGGGGGGTCTTGGGGCATGCTCCACCAGAAAAGTCTTCAAATTAGATCCTCGGAAATGCATTTTCTAGCCCTCTGAGGTGCAATCAATCAAAAAGTGATGAGAATAAAACAGGGCAAAAAGATAAATTTCACAATGAATAAAGATATTTACTAACCATGTGGAAATGGTCATGCATCACAGAACCTTGAAAAATGGTCAGTGGAATCCCATTTATATCAAGTACAGTGCATTGATAATGATTTTGTTACTGAAAAAATGGCGTCGGAATCCAACAACGATCGATCGGGGGTGTTCTCCAAAGGTTTTTTACAGAAAATGTTTGGATTTTTATTAAAAGCACGTCTTAGAATCAGGAACACAGACAACACAAGGCAGTAATTATATTTTCTGTAGAAGGTAAATGTTTATAAATAAATTTCAATTTGTTTTGCACCATGAATATTCATTCTGCAGCAACCATCACCCGTAACATTAACTGGGCTCAGCCGTAACAGGTGTTACGGGTTACGGCCCCTAATGACAGCCCTGCTCATCAATGGGGAACCCCACAGGAGTGAAAGGGCACTATACTATTTCAATAGCAATAGATTTGTTCATACCTTCGCAACAGTAATGGGTGGGATAGAGATCAGTCCCAGAGTTAAAAATTTAAAAAAAGTCTAGTTCAGTTCATTAATTTCATCTTGTAGCCAGGGTCACCGCAACAGCTAGTGTAGCCGCGTAGATCACCCACACAATACAGGTACATCTGTGCCTACTCTTTGAAAACAGTTTGTGGGGCTTCAAATGTCCCACAGTGAACATAAACAATGGATGCGAGACTGGGCCCATGGGTGATAGTCCTTATCAAGAAAAGACTTTTAAGTCCGCCCATTTGCAGAATGTAAGTTTAAAAGTTGAAGTATTGACCAGCACAAGTTTGGCCTGGCAACCAATCCATTGTTCTCAGGTGCTCAATCAACTAATTATTTACCTAAAAGTAAGTCTCATCTCTCACCTGCACACCATTAGAAGTGGACAAAATGGAGCGTATCTCGCAGTGCATCCAACGGCTGCTGCTGTTATGTAGTGGAATAACTGTTTCAGTCAATACCTCCACACAGCAGTATGGAGGGAATTTGATCTCGCCGGGAATGATGACTTGTGCTGATTGAGGTAAGGTGGCTCCGTGAGAATACTCAGGTTTAACTTGCAGAAGACCAGTTGTCATCTGCTGTGGTGGTGTGAGTTGGTATGGGATGGACGCAGGAGCTCCAGTGTGAGTAAATGAAGCTGGTAACATAGAAGAGCTGGATTGAAGATTCAGAGGAACTTGTGGATTGGCAATCTTACGAGGAATATCAACATTCAGTGACTGAACATAGGTTGGTGTTAAGCTTGACGGTTTTGGTCCCAAGGATGCGGAGACAGTTTGGACAAATGGAACATGACTCTGAAAAGTGTTCATGGGACCTAGTCCTTGTGTTGGATAGCCCGCTAAACCATGATGGACAACTGGAGGATTGTACACTGTAGGTGGCATGTGCGATAGGCTTGCATTTTGAACAGTTAGGCCATTTCCAGGAAGAATTGGCCCTGTCATACTTGGTGCTCCTATGGGGCCATGAATGTTATTTGTGGGATACAGAGGTGACACAGTACTGGAATTAACAAATGGTGCTGTACCTCGAGAAAAAGATAAGGGAGGATTCCCTAATGAAAAATCTTGCTTCACAAAATGTCCTGTCTGGTGTCCATGGAGTAACAAAGAGGATGGTGCCCCTTGACTCAAGTTGCCCATTGATGCCATTTCTATTAAATTATCTATTGGCGCTGCACCAGTAAAAGGGATGTTGGATACTGTGGTACTGCCACCTTGGCTTGTCTTTTCTTGGCCACGGTCCAATAGAGGAAGAGCCTTTGGCTTCTCCACATGCCCTTGGGTCACATCTGGCCATGAATGCCTGCTATTTGAAATGTCATGTGATGAAGATGTGGACATACTTCCAACAGCACTATCAGATGTCTGAAACCTTTGTCTTGGTGAAGATGAGTGAGAATGTGACATTTCTTGAGTCAAGGAGTGGGGCTGTTCAGTTAAAGTGAGATGTGAAAACTTCCCATCATAATCAGGAGATTCTGCATTCTCAGAAAAAGAATTATCCAGTCTCTTCTCAATTTCCTGAGTCCTGTGTTTTCTAGGATCAATCACTGGAACATGCTGCTGTTGCTCAGCTTTTTTAGTTCCTCGCACTGTATAGGTGTCACCAAATTGAGGAATAATGTGTACAAAATGTCCAGCCTCTGATAATGACTCCCTCTTGGGGGTTAAAACATCTGCGTCAAGTTCTTTGAGGCTAAGTGATTCCATGGACCTGCTCTCTTCTGACTGAAACACACTATTTTCCATTGTATAACTCGAAAGCATCTTTGGGGAGTCAGTAATATTATGGTTTTCAATGCTCACATGGGTGAATGTCATCCTCTCTGGTGAGCTTTTAGCTTGGGGACTGCTTGATGCCAAGGGGTAAAACTCTGATGTTCTAGGCTCAGAAGATGCTGACTTTATCTCAGGAGACATGGGTTGCGTCTTCTTATTCTTGACTTTTGACTTATTTTTTTCAACAGCAGTAAGCTTTTTTCGTATCTCATTAGGATCTTCATTTATTGCTTGTGCTATAAATTGAGTCATCTTCTCCAGTGACATTGAGCTGGAATCTCCAAAAGATGACCTCCTCAGAGAACGAATTCTCCCTGGATGTTTGTAAAACTCTTCAAATTGTTGAAGGTTTTCAGATGACTGACGCGAGATCTCAAAGGGTTTCCTTGACATGTTTTGAGACTCCTGTTTCTCCTTTCCGTGTGAATGTTTCCTCTCTTTCGCTTTGCATTGATTTTGTCCTGCAGTAGTCTTACCAGATTGTCTGGTCTGTCGATCATTTTTTGTTATAACACTTTTTACACTTCCGGTACTACTGTTGCTCTGAGAACTATTCTGGCTTGCACTTCTACTTCTGCTCTTAATTTCAACATCAGATTTGAATTGCTCATCAAGTTTTGATTTCTGTATTTCAAATGACAACATATTGGGTAATTCTGATTTGGAATGACCAAGATTCCTAGCTTCTCCTGTAATATCATGCCTCTTCAACTGATCTTGCAAGTCTGCTTTTTGAGAAATGTCATTTGCAGGTAGATGCATAGTCTGTTTTTCTCCCTTCATGCTTCCATCTGCAGAAGTTCTCTGCAAAGTAGCTTCAGAGGACTTGTTGTCTTGCGGCAGGGGATCAAATGGAGTTTTTGGTTCACCAATTGGTCTGACCACAAGTTGAGGGGGAGGGGTCAAGATAGGCTTGTCATTACCAAAATGAGGCTAGAAAGAAAAATGAAATACAAACATGATGAGCAGGTGACTTTTACCTTGTCTGGAAATGTACTGGAATACATGTAGCTCTCACGGTCAACTGTACCACAGTGGTAAAGCACCCTACATATAAATTTTAATCAGAAGGCCAGAGGTTTGACTCCTGTTCAGGAGCAGCCATATTTTCTTCTGAGTTAATACTTGTTTCATTACTGATAAGTTAATTACCCTGTACTCCATATCAAGTCATTGCTGATAAAATGACCTGACAGACGATTTATAAGAACAAGCACATAATTATGTACTAAGATAATACACAAGGACGCTCCTTACCAGAAGTAATAAAAATAATTTATCTCCTTGTCCCTGCAACTTCTCAAGATGAGCTCAAAGTAGGTACAGTGACTACTACAGCTATTTCCACTACGAAATTAATCACATATCTGCCTTGCACAGTTACACTGGTTGCTGTTCACATCACAGTGTTTCTGGGTCCACGCAACCTGTCCTTGGGGACCTTCATTTGCCCCTTCATGTTATTTATCTCATGTTTCCAACATAATCTAGCTGCACAATGCACCTGGTTTCAGTACCATAGTTTTGATCAAGCAACGGATTTATCTCAACAACCATGTTTTGAGATTTAAAGCATTCTAACCCATTGTCTCCTGGGAGTGAGACTTTCACATATTATTTTTATTTTAATGCCAGTCGATTTTACTCAACTGGGGGCATCATGGGCATCTGAGGAGCAAATGGCTCAAAAAGTATGTACACAAATCTAACAGAATTGCTGTTGAGACTTACTCTGGGTCTGTCAGGACTCAACCGTGACAATGAGCCAAGTTCCTCTGATCCTGCGGCCAGAAAAGCTCCAAATGAGATGCGCACCTCACCAACATTGTTGGGGTCATTTATACCAACCACTCTGAGCAGGGAAGGTCTTGCAACAAACTGATTATCTGGTATGGTCCAGTCATGTAGTCTGGTAACATCATTTAGATCTGCCTGGGACTACAAAAAAATAAATGTTTGAAGGAGAAAAATTTAATAATGAAAATTGTGAAAGAATGAGAGACCTTAAGGTGGGCTAGAACTAAAATGAAATTTGTAAGTCTAACTTACTGGCATCTCAAGTTCATGTTCCTTGTTAAATATCTCTTCATCTGCATCAATTATAGCCAAAGCATTTCCTGGATGAAACAACATAATAAATTTATCTGCCAATGCGGGACACATTTACTTTAAATTGTTGATGTGTCAATTAATACGCAAGCTCAAACAGTTGCCCTCGCTTTAAACCTTCCTCCTAGACAGAGTGCTTTCCAACCCCTTCGACCTTTGACTTCAGGCTGACAGAATAACAGTCCCAGATAAAAATGCTACAAAGCAACCTGCAAGTTGAGATTTCCTTGTCCCTGGCCATGGCATGTAACATCAGTGGAGAAACCCTTAACCTTTAAACTTTTCAGTCCTGAGAGAGAGACTTGTAGATTTTACTCTGTCTAGCACCAAACAATTTTATTCCTCAATGGGGACTGCTCCAGAGATAAATGGGTTATCACCATCTAGGTCCACTCCAAAACTATGCCCCCTCTAACAACATCTACAGATAATAATGCACATGCAAGAACTTCTTTTTGCATCCGCAAGCCAGCAACTTCTTCTTAGAAGTTGACACCAAAAGAACATCTTTCTGTTAAAACATCCAGACCGGTAGAACTTCTTTGCGACAACAAGTGCATTAATTGTTGTTATGCAAATTGAAGGCACATAAGGTGCTTTCAATCTCACAAGTGACATTCTAGTTCCCTTGAATTGCTGAAGCTTACATGTTCTTGCGCCACTTCTTGCGAGTGCATTATTTTTGGGCTGTACTGTAGGTCCACTCAAAAACTATGTCCCCTTTAACTTTTTCAGTCCTGAGAGTTATATTTACAGATTTCGCTCTAATGCCAGACAATTTTACTTGTCATTGGGGGCTGCTGAAGGGATGAATAGGTTAAGGGGCTACTTCAGGGATGAATGGGTTAATCCCAGAAAATCTCAAAAAAGCCACTGACCCTTAATAGGAAAACAGGCTGCAAGGACATCTGCAATGTAAATACAGGAGTGGAGAGTGTGCCAAAAAAGAAGATCCTTTTCCAGAAACATTTATAGAGTTAACCTGAGTGTTTCAGCTGAAGAGTACAGTATGTATGAATGAATAACTCCAGCAAACCCTCTATCTACCTTGTGGCTCAAATTCATTGTCAGCAGAATGCCAAGACATTTGCACTTGATGGTCACCGCCAAATGGATCATCACCAGGTAGAGCGTCACTTCTAAACGGCCAGGACGGCTCCTCTGCAGGTCTATTTTGAACTGACCAAATAGCAGAATCTTCTCGTGCTCCTTAAACCAAATGAAACATCACACAATCAAGGAAGAGAAATAAGTTCATGAAAGCTTCAATGTGGTACAAACTTCCTTGAGACAATCAACAAAAGTGCTAAGGAAGTTAAAAAAACTGTTTACATTAATCCAGCAATAAAAAAACTATTTCATGATAACTGGGATACGTTCACTGTCCCCACCTCCTACAATGTTGGTGAAAGCGAACAGATAAATTTGATTATACAGCCAGTTTGCGACATACAGCATAGAAATTCAAGATTGTTTACGAGGGAGGAGGGGGAGTGACGTACATTGAAGCATGTCACAGAATGTCCCATCAATTTTAACCTCCACTGTAGAACCAGCACCCTTGAGCAGGATCAACAGTAATGTCATAAATTCATGTAAAGAAGCCCCAAGAGACAAACCTTCATTTCCAAAGGGATCCTGTCTATCACCACCCACAGGCCACAGAAATTGTGATGATCTATTTCCATCCCAAGAATGTGATGAGATATCACGTGCAAGTCCCTTAGGGGTCAAAGTTTTGTCTTGTGCTGTATCAGTAATATTCTGACCTGCAAGGTTTTAAGAATGTATGTTAACCCCCAAATTAAATACAGATTACAAAAACCAGAAGCAAGCCAAGATGCACTGTAATCAATATTACTCCCTGTCCCAGGGCCAGATGACACTTTAGAGGTTAAAGTTGTAGATTGATTTCCATCATATGATCTTTCTGTTACATCAGGATTAAACTGAAAATGTAAGGTATAAAGGTATAACTTATAAATTCTCCTAAATATTAAAAGGAAAAACTAGCTTATGGATACATAATAAATATTATTATTATCATTGACTGTCATGGATGTTACAATGTATTTCCATGACATCTGGGTTTAGGGAATTGTGCAGTTTGTTGGTTTGAAGCTCGTGAATGAATAATTAAGGGCGTTACTAAACACAGGAACGGAACGGAACGGAACGGAACAGAATCTACCGGAATAAACCGGAATATGCCAGAACAAGGCAGAATGAAACCGGAATGAAACGGAATGGACTAGAATGGTACCAGAATACACTGGAATGAGGCAGAATGACACTGGAATGAGACGGAATGAACAAGAATGTTACCGGAATATACTGGAACGAGGCGGAATGACAACAGAATAAGGCAGAATAAACCAGAAGGACACCAGAATCAAGCTGATTAGCGTGGACCAGAATGACAAGGAACAAAAAGTAATTTTTATCATTCTAGACTGTGAATGAATAAGTGTTGCAGAATAGAGAGACTGACAGAGTAAAGAAACAGTTTACATTAAAGGGGAAGTAACAAGGCTTTGAACGACGATCGATCGATCTTTTTTCTGTGCTTGTGACTTCAAACG
>BLFP01001763.1:237789-255289 GCA_014634505.1 Montipora efflorescens | reverse complement strand
AAAAATTTTAGATGCAATTTAATAATTATACAAAAATAAACTGTACAGGCTCCACAATTTAAGTTAAATAGAACTATGGGGTATACACAACATGACCTTCATTATTATAGGGTCAGGTACTATGCATACACATTTGTATACAAAAAAACACTAGCTACATGTAGTATTAATTAATTAAACAACAAGCACCCACAGAAGCACATGTTCCCAAATTTGCTGGTACACGTACTCCCTGCTTGGATAGGAATGATAAATAACCATTCATTTGCAGGGTTTTTGTTGTTATCCACTGCAAAAGGGTGCAGCTTTGGACTCTTCATCAAAAGCCTACCAATGGCTTCTCTTAATTCACAAAAAAGCAAGCTACATGTAAGGGAAGTGGTGAGAACTACTGCACTCGAACAGGGCCCACCAAACCACAAAATAGATGGTGGTGTCTGCCTGCACCCCCCTTGCTTCATGTAAAAACATGGTGTCTATATTGCATAGCCACCCCTCTATCCAGCAGTACAAAATTACAGTGAGATTCCAACCTCGCTTTTCTTTTTTGTCAAGTAATGCCGACTCTTGCTAGCTGAATATTCCTGTGTCAACTCAAATTTAAAAGCCAATGACATGTTGTAGGTAATGTTCACGTGATAAGTTCGAAGATAGGTGGTGTCTTTGAGAAGCCCCCTCCCCCCTACCTCAAAGGTGGGTCCTGTTCGAGTATAGTAGTTTTGACCAGTTCCCTAAGCTTTATTTTTTTTCCCTTAACCCATTGAGTCTTAGGAGTGAGACTTGACAGATTTTAATCTGTCCAATGCCAGATGAGTTTACTCATCAGCTCGGGGCATCTTAGGGCACCCGAGGGGTCAATGGGTTAATAGAAACCTAATGATTTTTAGTTTTTCAGTTTTGTTCCTTCACACTCTGGTTGCATCAAGAAAACATGTTGTAAATGAAAGAAACTGCTTTTACATGTACGACTTTAACTTTGTGCAAGACGTACCATAACTTTGTCTCTGTTTTTAAGACCTGCATGCAAGGAATCAGCTGTAAGTGGGTCAAACTTCAGCGACTCTGCTTCATTTAGAGCAGTGCTTGGTCTGTTTTGTTTCACCTGTTAAAATCAAATGAGGATTTTTTAAAAAACAAGTGTATGAACTGAGAAACAGACACAATCAACTTGGTTAAAACAGAAAAAATCCAGTCTTGAACAGGATTCAAATCCATGACAGAGCAATTAGTTGCTGGCAACTGCGTAAGTAGCTCACCTAATTGGTATGATCTTTCTAACTTTCATTAACGATGTGGCCCACCCTTTCGTTTTAAGACATAACAAATAATTTTCATTTAAACTGATCGCCAATAGAGGAGCTTGGGAACTGGTGCCGTCAAAGGTTGGTGGGGGCCCTGCGAAAATTACCAGGGATGGTTCCATGGAAACCCTGCGAGTGGGAACCAGCCCTGCAAGTGGCCACCAACCAGCACTGTCACACTGAAGGAACTTCAGTGGAGATACTTACCTTGGCCTGACTCCTATGAGGGGTGGGAAGGGCTGGGCACTAAATTTGCAAAACTAGATGACCAAAGCAGTGCTCCACCAACTTTAAATTAATATTATTTTTTATTGAAACCCCGACATCTACATTTGATTAGAGCAATTTTCATATGATCTTGAAAAATAAACGTAAAAAAAGAGCCTAAACAAAAATGCAAAAGATTTACATTGTACATTGTAATTGGCTTACCGAAAATCGAACAAAGACAAACAAGAGCAAATTTTTGTTGGCTTAGCGAACATGGATGCCAACAACATCATCTCTTCATGGACTTTCTGGAATGTTTCGCTTTGACATCATTTGAACTGCAGTAATGTGATTGGGCAGTCAAACTGTTTACTGACCATATTTGGAGTTTACTTGGCGGGAAAAGGAGAAGCTTTGTTTCAATCTTGCCAAACATTGGTCCGTAAAACAAATTGAGAACACTTTTCAAAGGTCATACATAAGTTGCTCTATACTTTCAAAATGTACTGTGAACTCAGAATGAATTAACAAGTATCCAACTGGAACGAGGCAATGCTGTGTACATTGCAATCACATGTTCACTGAGTCATTTCAATCCTGAATATTTTTTAGAGTTTCCTACCTCAGTTGCTCTATAATGTGTGATGATCTTTCACTTATTTATAAATAGAAGGACAAGCTCACAAAAATCACAAACCTGGGACAAATGAAATGTGCTATCGTCCACCCAAGAGGGGCGGGGTGCATTACTAGATGTGGGGCTACCACTTGAATGGCTGTGTGCCATTAAGTAACAAGACTCTAATGCTGATGTCTCATCAGGAACATGTACTCTGTTATGCTGCAATAAAAGTGACCCAATAAAATGATTATCATCAAGAATCCAGACAGTCAAGAGGCCATCATTAATATTGTAAGATTGTAAGAGCTGGTATAGTTACGATAGATTTTACAACCTCTTTCATCTTTCACGTTTTTGTATTTTGTACTTTTCATGCCCTTCGAGGCGTTTTTCAACCTTTCGAAGGTTTGAACTTAGACAAGTGAGTTATACACAGGAGGGACAGGGCTTTTAAGTTTTTTTTAGCCGGGTGGGGGTATGCATACTCTAAGCACTCCTACCTAAGTAAAGGCATGTTAGAAAACCTTTGTCAATGTTGAAGGCAAAGTACAGAAATATTTGACACCCTGAATAGTGACTTATCCACTCGATAAAGTTATACAGCTTTGGGATAACAGGGGCCAGCCAATTGTACATGGCCAAATTGCTGCAGCTGGAACAAATAAAATTGTTATTGCTTTGCTATTAATTTTTGCCCTTTCTGAAGTACCAGTAAGCTTAAGTGGGCAATGAGCAATTCAGTAAGTTTCACTAAATAAAATTCAAGGAAAGAATTATGTTCAAAAATGAACATGGAACGTGACCATACTAAAAGGGGCTATTCATGTCGCGTTAGTTAGCTTCGTGTTCTTTGTAGTCGGTCGTTCAAGGTCATAAAATCAATGGTTTTGTTGTAAATAAAATGAGGACACAGTGACTTTGTTCCTAGATATCACTTTATAACGTACACTTGCATTGGCCAAATCTGTTAAGGCCTCATTCATAACTGTTAAAGAGCACGTGTAATACCTACCTGCTCATAGAAGAAGCTGTACAACTGGCTACTTTAATAGACAGAGTCTAGCTATAAAAGCCTCAGTTAACCGTCCAAGGTTCACTTGGCAGTTTTGTCTTCTATAGTAAAACAACTAGCTGTTGGCATTTGTTAAAGTTTTTTCCCCTCCCTCCCTCCCTTTGGAGATGGGTTGGGTTTATCGCCCTGCCTTCATTAAAATTGGGTCACTCCTGCGAGGTGCGGTTAAGTCTGCGCAGCGACTTCCCCCAAGCTTGTTGGCTCGTTTGCCTTTGTACATTGCTCGCTACCAATACTCTTGTCCGATCCAGCACGTGCTCTTTACCAATCAGCTCGTAGTGCTGGGGAGATAAGTGAGGTTGTTTCTATATCACGCAATCCGGAAGTCGCATAGGCTAACCAGTCGCAAGGCAGTGTTCCCCTCAATAAACGCCAATACGTCTGTTGTCTCGTTCTATTGCGCCTTACATTATGCGTTAAAAGCCAACTATGTTGATACCAAGGAACAGTGACATTAATTGTTAATAAAGATGGACACTTCCCTACTAACACAACCTGTGCAGTATATACATGTAAAACCACATCAAAATTAAGTGCAATACCTGCGTTACCATTGGAGTGGACGATGCCTGAATTTGCAAAGGATATGTTGAGGAATTTGAAGCCTGGTGCTCACCCAGCAGTTCAGGACTAGGAATCAAAACAGGAGACCTGCCAGCAGCAGCATCGCCAACTGGGCAACCCCGTCCTGTCATCAGACCATCACTAACCGGCAACACTAAACCAGAGTCACTGGCAGGAGGCTGACTGCTGAGTCCATATGATGCATGCGTTGGCAGAAAGGATGAGACAGGTAATATACTGGCACTGGATGATGCATATGCAGCTCCTAATTGAGAGGACATTTTAAAAAGTAATGTTAATGCAATTCAACTTATTTTGAAGTGTTGGAGAACTACATGTAATTTTAAAATGTTGGCTTTTAATCAGAGGAGAAAACCAGAGAAAAAATTCTCAGCATAGTGTAAACCCCATTTCCCAGAATGTGGTCCGAAGAAAACTTTAAATGCCTACATTTATTGTCCATATGAAAATTTATCATGACAGTTAATTGCCACAACAAGACAACAGTTAACATTTCTTGTACTTTTAGCATTTTATAAATTTTGTATCACCCATTTCCTACAAGAGCCCTTGAGTCAATACTGTACAGCTTTGCCTGAAATGATGCATTAATAATGTCACGCCACAACACTGTACGAAAAAATGAGCTTGCTACATGTACATGTAGGGCACAAACCTGCAGGGCCTCCATCATCAGTATCACTGTTGTTACCGCTACTGCCATCACCTCCACCCCCTCCATCCCCAGGGACATCAGGAAGAACATCTACACCTTCAGCTGACTGACGCAACTCTAAAATGCAAGCAAGGTGAATCATAGTCGCTTTCAAAAGATAGTTGAAATGGTTCTTGTAAAACCAATAATGAAAACATCACAGTGAAGCTGATGCTTTACTATTAAACACACAAAACATATGGCTAACTGGTGGCTGTGCTAAACTTACCAAGTCCTTGGGCCTCTAGTCTGTTGCTTGCATCTATTGGCAGTCCACTCACAGTGGGTACATCCTCAGCGTCAGAATTACCCCCTTCGAGACCAGGACGGCCATTACTCCCATCCCCTGGGGCATGTAGCATAGAAACGGTGTTGTCCTCACTGCCCTCCTGACCATCACTCTCAGAACGAGAGTCCATTCCACTACCAAGACCCCGACTACTGGTGAAAAACCAAACCAAAGAACCAAAGTGGAATGATAATAATCTCAGCAAAGTGATGCAATGTTAACTAACCAGTCAAACCCATGACCCCTCCATTAACCCACTGACTCCTGGGAGTGAGACTTGACAGATTTTACTCTGTCTACCGCAAGACGATTTTATTGGTCAACTGGGAGTGAATGGGTTAAACCAACTTGTTAGGAAACGTTTTCCATCACAAGGACTGGAACTACAATCCTGGCCAAAAATAATGGGACAATTATTTTACTTCATTTATCTCACACTCTCTCTCTGCCCCTTCCCCCCTCCCCCTCACGATGATGTTCTTACGCTCCTGTGTTTATGTACAGTTCGAAGGATCCCAGTAGCTATCAACATTGCGAGGGGGAGGGGGGGTTTCTGCAAATGACAATGAGAGCTTGAATAAGGATATGGAGACTGATAAATAGAATGATGTGTAGAATAAAAATGTACACTGCCTGAGCCATTTTGTGTTCTGTACCGTAATGTTTTAGCCAGGATTGTAGTTTGCCCAAACCACATTTTCTGCTTCTTCATCATTCCGCTCATAGAACTATTTCAAGTAAAGCGTTCAGGGAAATAGATGGACTCATTATCATGCAGCAGGACAATGTGCTTTAAAACAGAATCCCATTCACCAAAAATATGCACTCCAGATGACCTGTCCCTTTGCAGAAAATGGTACAAATATTTGAATAACAACACTTCTGCAACCTAAGCCTTGGGGAAAAAAATTCCCTTGTTTGGAAAATGTACCAGTCCTGTACACTTGAGGCTTGGGATTTCTATGTAACATTATTCAAAACTTGCTGACATTGATGCATACAATATAATACCTGCTAAAGCTCTGACTTAAAATACTCTCAGGAAAAGTCTGTGATTGTATAAAGCTGATACTGGACGTTAAGGAGACTCTGTCAATCAATTCTCCACCATCTCCACTGCCTGACCTGCCTTGCAACATCATGTCCATTTCCTCTGAAAAAAAAAAACAAGAAACAAAGTTACATTCAATCACACCTATGTCGCTTTATAAGTGGCACTCAACACTCCTCAAAAACAGGAGTTTTCGGCTACAACCCTAATAGAATACTGAAAATACAATTATCAACTAACTAGCACGGGTTAGTTATTATAACAAAAATACTGTTCCCTACAAAAACACAATACATGTATAAAGTCAGTGCCTTGGCCGTAACTGTCTCTTATAGACTCCTCGTTAGTGGCTTCATCCGTGGCAACATTTGCTTCTTTTTGGTTAGAACTGAAAAACGCGTCTGGATCTTGACCTAAAAGAAGCAGTAAAAGAAGGACAGTAAAAAATAAGCTCACATGGTTCACTTATATAATGAATAAAGGGGTACATTTTTTAAGAACCTTTCCAACCAATGAGACCATATGACAGCTCAACAAGGCTTCTAAAATGCCCACAATCTACACTTGTACAAAACGATATTCGTTGTTCCTGTCTGACTACAAAACACTTCAACACTTTATTATCTCTTTGAACTGGCAAAGGACAAAAAGTGCACAGATTTTGACAATTATCACAACATTGATCAAGAAAAACCTAGCATCTGAAGGTTACATCCTAGCAAGAATTTAAGTGCCATTATAGGAACACCTGAATGGTAAAACTTTGAGGTTGACTTTCAATCCAAAGGCTGTTTACTTTGAATACAAGTCTTGAATTTCACAGTCCACCATTACATGTACATGACTGGACAAAACTCTTCGCAAAAATTCTAGTTTAAGCATCATTTGACCTGCACTCACAAAGTACATGTATATTGGTCCTTACCCCCTCCCCCCCCCAATACCAATGTTGATAATATGGTTCAAAATACTATGCAATCCTTAGTATTTGTGATCTTCCATATGACTTCGATGCTAAAGATGATAGCACAAACACAACGCGCCCGCACTTAAAAACAATAGAAATTGGTTTTAGCACTCTTAATGCGTGTCCGGGAGCACACTTCATTAGCAAATTCTTTTGTTTCACAGAACACGGTAGAAACAACAAAGCGTGAGCAGTCGAACAAAGAAGCGTTTGAACCTTTGAAAACAAAACAAGTGTGCGAAATGACACAACACTCACACATGTAAGAGCAATTCACCTTCGCATGAGTACATGTGACGAATACAACCCAGCTAAATAGTAACATATGGGCACCAAAGGAACCTGAGGAACTGGGTACTAGTTATGAAGTATTGTCAAAAAAAGAGAATTTTGCTGGCACAATGGGTTTTGAACAAAAGAAAGTATCTGGCAGGAAAAATGTAAAAAAGAAACACAATATAGTATGGCATTGATTAAGAGAGATATGGAAAGAAACAATACTTTGTTTGACCATTTTTTGATCACTTGACAAGTCATGTGATTATATCCTGTCAAAAGGTATTGATAAAAATTGTGTACTATTTGACTATGCTTCATTTCTGAGATGTTTGTATAGCACTTTGCCCTGTTTTCATATATTACAGTGAACAAATATTATGTTGGGTATGATGTGTATTATTCTCACGTTAGAAAACAGCCCAAGAGGGAAGAGGTGAGATACTAAGTTGTCCATTTCCCCCTGAAAATGACACAATTGGAAATGCCATCACCCAAAAATGTAAACGAGGGATGTTGACCTACATCACCCTGGGCATCAGCCTTTGTCCCCCCGAGTGGTACCAATGGGCCAAATTTTGGGTCCTCACTCATTCGCTAAAGGCCATCTCTAATGCTTTTTTGGGGAAAATTTCATGTCCACTAAATAGTTCAAGGTTATAGAAAAAACTTTTTTGGGGGTTAGTGCTCAATTTACATGACATAATTTATATGTACTGCCTATAATATATTTAAATGCTAATAAACCAGGAATTTCTATTAAAAATGACTATAGTTGTAAATTGTATTATTTTATTGCCTAATCTTTGAAATCACATATGAAATGGATCATACACTGTACATAAACTGCGGATACAAAATCAAGTGAAGCTGTGATCTGCGCAGTTATGAACACAATTTTTGCAATTGCTTACAGAAGCCTGAAAAATTCAGGACTTCAATGGGCTTTGAACCTCTGACCTCGTGATACCGGTGCCACTGACATTGGGAGCTGGTCATTTGTGGGTTCTAATGTTCCCGTGAGGAATGAATCAACGATGAAATGATATATGAAATGGATCATATATGAACTGCCGAGTTGATTTCATCGTTGATTCATTCCTGTAGCACAGCTTCACTTGATTTCATATCCGCAGTTCATATATGATCCATTTCATATATCATACGTCATACGTCAGTGGCTTCATAGCTCAGTTGGTTAGAGCATCACACCGGTATCGCGAGGTCACGGGTTCAAACCCCGTTGAAGTCCTGAATTTTTCAGGCTTCTGGACGCAATTGCAAAAATTGCGTTCATAACTGCAAAGATCACAGCTTCACTTGATGCCTAATCTTTGTTGCTTTTTAGAGGGAAATACCTTTTGGAAAACACTGGAAATGGCATCTCCAAGTTCGTAGATTTCAAAATTTTCTGGGGGAGGATTCCCCCAGACCCCTCTAGAGGCTCAAGCCTTCAGCGCTTGATTCCACAGCCCTCTACTTTACTTTCCCAGCCACCCACTTCAAAACTTACTGAAAGCACTGCCCTCCTTTAAAGTGCCCCTAACCCTTCAAGTTGTTTTTTTGGGGTAGATTTTCATATCTTTCAAGAAGTCATTTTCAGAATTATTATTTTTTTAAATATTGAATCCTGACTTTTTTACGAGCACTAAGAGTGAAGGCAGTCACGACTACTTTTTCACCTATCATTCGCATTAGTCCCCCACTCGGCCAAATGTGTCTATTTATCGAACGTGACGTAAGGAAAGGACATCGTGCAAGCTTGAGTTGCTGGAATGTCCTTTTCTTTCGTCACAGCTAAGAAATTGTCAAATATCGAATGCTTCTCATTGGCTCATTCCTAATGAGCCCACGAGACAATAATTTGACCAGCAGGGCTTATAGCGTGCAAAAAATTAACAATTTCAGTAACTTCAAGCACTCGTAAGAAAATCAGGATTCAATTTCAATATTTTAAAAAAAATTTTTTGCGAAAACAAGTTGATTTTACCAATCTTTAAAACCCACTGACACCTCAGGTACCCTAGGAACACCCCCAGTTGAGGAGTAAAATCGTCTGGCATTAGTCTCACTCCCCGGGATCAATGGGTTAAGGAAACAAAATTTAAAATTTAATGAAAACGAAATTATTTTTGATTGCAGCAGCACTTGAAGAAAACTGAATGTTGCAAAATGTAGCTCCACCAAGTGTTGACTATTAAACCTAAACATCATAACGATAAAAACTACGTATCTGGGCCCGCTTTTTCAAAAGCAGGTTAACTCCAATCCGAGATTAAAAATTAACTTAGGAGTTTAGTTCTCTACTCCCAAAAGCTGTTCAACGCTGATGTTCGGCAAAAGTGTACATTAGAAGAAGTCAATCATGAAAAACAAAAATAAGGTAAAGAAGCTTTTAACAAAAGTTTACGCTAATCCTAGACTAAGTTAATCGGCTTTCGAACAACCGGGCCCTGGTGTTTCACCAAAATGCAGCTGTACATTGTACATGTACATGTACAGGCAGGGTAAAAAAAACGTACCAGTATCCGGTCTTTTCTCCTCAAACTGCAGCATTACATTTCTGTTACAAGTAGCTAAAGGAGTGGAATCTATGGCATTGGCAAATTCACCAGTGAAAGAGATATCCTCTCCTTCCAAATCATCATCAAGCACAAGACGATTGATGACAATTTCATCTTCTTCCTCCTCATCGTTACCAATCAAAGTTCTCTCAAGCGGCTGAGTGGCTGGCTTTAAAGCTTGGGAACTCAAGTTGTCATCAAAATCTGAAAAAAAAATAAGCTCAATTTCCCACTCTGTCATGGTTCAATGAATGCTATAATCATCATGATGAACAATTTCTGTAATGTTACACGTATGTGCATAGGTGTTCAATATATCTGTAAGTCAACCACAATAAGAGCTTAAGAAAGTGTCTTTGGTAAGGTGGAGCCTCCATAGTATGCATGTTTCCCTGGAAATGTACAGAACAGATGGCAACCACTATGGCAAACCCTTTGGATGCAATTTAAAGGAGTTAATAACAACTAAGAGTGCCTCTGTTGCTAGTGGTCAGTGGTTGGTTTGTAGGTGCATGGATAGTAGTTTTGCACATTTGTCCTCCAGCACTGTTTGTGGTGAGTTTGCTTTAGCATTCTCCCCATATATATATATATATTTTTTTTTTTTTTTGCTTTTTCTTTGCTCTCCTTAGAGATAGCCTCTCGACCGAACACTGAGGTGGCTGCATTCACAGGCTACCTCAGAAACCCTTTAGCTTTTAGAATCTCTGTACGGTGGCCAATTTACATTATCAACTCCGTTGATAAAACCAAATTTTTGTATACCTTTCCATTTTACACTTCTTTCAAATTCTAGCATGCCTCCGGCTACTCACAATAGCATTGACGACATGGTTATATTGTAAGGCAAAGCAATCTCTTCTTCAGTTGCGACAACCATCTCAGTTTTTCAGCCCATGTTTCGGGCCTGTTTCTTGGGTGTTTTCACAAGCTTTGGGCCAATCGCTCCCAAAAATCTTAGTGGCATTTCAAGCGAACAGATAGTCAAATTCGACAATTTGAAACAGCTCTTCCACATTTCTTTTGAGGGATGAGGCATGTGCTTCAATATGGCGACATCTATCGCTTCCAGCTTGTTATCAACATCAGGTAACATTGTCATTCCCTCTTTTATTTCCTTTTCTGGGGTTTTGTCAGTTGCTCAACCGCCTATCATGGCACTTGGCATGGGGTCCTGGGATGGCACAGTGATGAGAGCACTCGCCTGCTACCAATGTGGCCCTAGTTCGATTCCCAGACTTGGCATAAAAAATTATGTTGGTAGAGTTTGTTGGTTCTCTACTCTGTACCAAGAGGTTTTTCCCTGGGTACTCCGATTTTCCCCTCTCCTCAAAAACCAACATTTGACTTGAATTGCGTTAATTGTTAACTTCACTTTACAGTGTCCCCAATTAATGCTCCAGCACTAGAATGACGAGACACTTAAATAAAATTCCTTTTCTTTCCTTTCCTTTTCCAGGCTGACCATCGATCAGCACTTTGTGGAGTACATGTTGGCTGGGATTCGCAACTTTGGTCTCCTTGAGATCGGCTTAGCAGGATGTGCCCTCAGACAATCTTCATCTACTGGTCAATGATGCCTACCTATACAATGAACTAGCCAAAGGATGCGTTGCCAGCCCATTCTCCACACCCCCATCACCCACTCAATGAAAGGCTGCTGCAGTAACAGGCATTTTGTGGCAGACCACTGCTGTCTCACTCTCGTGGGGACCTCTGGGATTTGGCAGTTCAGGGCATCTTGCTTACCCAGCCGTGAGCCCCTTCGATCTCTTGACATAGTGCATACATGTACATGTAGCTTGGAGAACCTGGCAGCTTGGAATGGGGGCTCATGGCAGGGTTTTGGTGTTGTGACAGCGATGGGAGAGTTATTCTATCTAGGGGTTGGATACCAAAAGTGGAATTCCCCCAGATATTCAAGGCACCCAACCCACACTAAGCAATGAAGTTGTTAATCAATTTAATACAATTTAAAGGAGTTAACAATGAAGAGCACCTGTGTTACTAGTGGTCAGTGGTTGGTTTGTAGGCCAGCACACGTGCAGTAGTTCTGTACAATGTACTTGTAGCCTGTATTCTGGCAGTGTGACGAGTTCTGTCCTCCATCATGGTTTATAGTGAGTTTTGGCATCCCCTCAATCTCTCCCTTTTTTTCCCACTGATAGTTGGGTGATGGGTGCCTGTTTGTAAAATTCTTGATGTGGGGGTTCATGGCTGGGTTGCAGCATTGTGCCAGCCATGGAGGTGTTATTCTATCCAGGGGATGGGTAACAAAAGTGGAACCATCCACATACAGTACAGCCCAAAAATAATGCACGCGCAAGAAGTGGCGCAAGAAGTTCTTGCGCCGCAAGAACACGCAAGCGGTCAAAAGAAGTTAAATTGCGGTTTATCCGCAAGAACATTCAAAGCGCAAGAAGATAGAAAGTTTTCCGAAAGAAGCCGCAAGAAGTTACGAACTTAACCGCAAGACGCAAAAAGCGCAAGAAGTTAGCGGGTTCAACCGCAAGAGTAGTCGGTGTTGCTTTTCTGTGGTGATTACGGATTATGTTTTCCAAAACATAAATCGCTTTCAAAAGGAAGGGATATAATGGTATGTTTCCTCCTATTGGGAAACATTCTATGGCCATGAGATCAGAACTCGATGTTTGGTTATCCCAATTTACTAGTATTGCAGGCCGTATTTTACGCACTCGCTTAAAAGAAATACCGGTGAAAGTGAATGTTTCAAAGCAGGAACTAATTTTTGCACTTTCAGAAAAAAAAAAACCTTTAATCACGCCATTAACTACCAACAAGCAGGCTCGCAAGCATAACAAACCGTCTAAAGAATGAACATTTGAATGTTTTAGATCGAACGCGTAGCCATTTGCATATGACGCCGGGAAGGAGACAGTGTTATGTGCTTAAGCAAATGTCGTGTGACATCTTCATCGGCAACAGAAAACTCGTGGTATCATAATACTAATAATAAATAAAAAACAAAAGCTTCTGCATTAATACGTCCTTTCAGAAACACTTATCAAGGGAACTACATTGTACGTAGAATGTCACCTGCGAGATCAAAAGCGAGGAGAGTGGGTCACGCTTTTGTCACGTAATTCGCCGTGGAGTACTTGTATTTATTTTTCCTTTCTTTTGGCTTTGTTAAGACGGAATGGATACAGAAGACGTCAAAACAAAACATGTTCCCCATCAAATTGCCCTAGAGAATCAAACTTGATTCATGCTTATTTTATTTTTTCTCAGTGAAAGCGAACAATCACATTTCTGGTTTTAGGTGACGATCGTGAAATAAAGCCACGTGCTCGGGAGCAGACAACAAATGAAAAATAATATAATGGCGAGCTTGAAAAATTCAGTCTTGTGAGTCTGCTTTCACTCCATTTTCCTTGAGATATTTAAACAGGAATGCAGAGGAAATTTCAAAGATTCCGACAGGAATCAATCCTAGCTTCACATTTATGTGAATTTCACAACAATGAATTCCTCTACATTCGCGGCGACAATCCTACAAACGGTTTGCGTCGAAAAAGCCATTCTCATCACTACAGTGTACCTTGATAAACATTTCTTTGACTGGGATTTTTGGGTAGCAAAAGGGTTTCGTCTGATATTTATTCTGATTGCTATCATGCGACTAGTCTTCGTGCAAACATAGCAAAAAATCAACATCATTGTGGCGTTTGTTTACATGTGATACATATAACTCCCGAGATTCGACCGTGCATTGCCCTGAAAAATTTCGTCTTGTTGCTAGTTTTGTATATCACCTTCTTTCTGAGATGTTGCCGCAAAGAAGTTCTTGCGGTCAGGATTTTTTAACAGAAAGAAGTTCTTGCGGTGTCAACTTCCAACTGCAAAGAAGTTCTTGCGGCTGGTAGGATTGTGGCGCAAGGAGCCGCAAGAAGCCGCAAGAAGTTGCCGGCTTGCGGACGCAAAAAGAAGTTCTTGCGCGTGCATTATTTTTGGGCTGTACTGTATGGATCCCAGGCACCCAGCCTCCACTACGCGATGCAGTTGTTAAAGTATGTTACAAACATGAACAATCACTAACCACACTTTGCCTAAATTACTTTTAACTATTACCTCTTACCAGGTAAATTATCCAGCTGCAAAATACCAAGTGAGCTCTCATCTTCATCCAAGCTTTTCCCACAGCTTGAAGATACAATCCCTAAAATTTCAAATTCTATTTGAGCTGAAGGTGATCTCAAGTTAAAAAAATTGTCATCATGAGAAAACTAAAAATAATATTATTGAGAACTGAAACACATTCACAAGGTAACTACACATGTAAGATTTTCCATAAGATATAAGATAATAACATTTTAATCAGGCATAAGAATATTGGTCTCTGGTCATGACATCACCTGATATAAACATTATTAACTTACACTGTACAAGTATCACTCTCCCGCCAAAATGCCAAATAATGACACTTTAGTGTATGACACATGGTGTCCCATGATGAAAAGTTCTAGATGTGATACACTTTTGGAGATAATTTTGTTAATTAACAACCTCTACCTCCACTTAAAATGTCCCCTTAAGCCCATTGACTCCTGGGAGTGAGTGAGACTCAATAGATTTTACTCATCAATGGAAGGTGGTTCAGGAGATAATAATTACTAAATAATATTACTGATTATATACTCAACAGAATAAATTATTGCCTTTTTAATGGGTCAATGACAAATTGCATAAATTGCTTACAGAGTGCAATAATAAATAAAGAAAGAGAGACAGACTCTGAACATTCAAAATGACTCCATTCCAGCGAAGCTGTTTATTTAAAGTTTGTTCATTCTTTTGTTTATCCCACATCATTTATTCTAATGTATTTTCCCACTCTCTATATATACATGTCGTTAAATGAAATTTAACACAGTTATCGACAAGGAGCTAGTCTGGTCAGTAGTGTTTTGCAGGCGGTTGTTAGTGTCTTGGCCGTCTGTTAGCGTTTTGGTGTGTTCTGTAGCATTTGTTATAGTTACATGGTTTACGACCGGGAGCTACTCCGGTCAGTAGCGTTTTTGCAGGCGTTTGATGCGTTCTGTAGCGTTTGCAGCAGTCTTAAGGTTGTGGGAACCCTGGGGCTGACATTGTCCAGCGGTATTCCTGGTTAGTGCATGCATTGTTGTCCCATGTGTTTGCAGCGTTTGTTGCTCTCTTGGCGTGGCGTAAGTCGAATTAGTAGTTTAGTGTTTCTCGGCATTTCCTCCCTATCCCCCCTTTTTTATTCTTTTTTTTTTATATTTTCTTTATTTATTTATTTATTGATTTATTTTATTAGTATTTTTTTTCTTTCTACTGAGCTATCTGCCTCAAGTCTGACGGGTGCCTGAGGGGGGCTCGTGGCTTGGTTGCGGGTTGGGTAGGTCAGTCGGGTGTTCTAGCACCTTGGGGATGTGTCTGCGGTCGCAGCCCCCAGGCTTCTTGGGCACCTACCCTCCACTGGCGACTTGGGCGTTAACCTACATATAATGCTACCTAACTTACAATAATTTGCATTTGATGATGGTGACATGTCATTGCTGAAACATCATGTTTTTATGTCCCTACTTCTTATTCTGAGTATGTGATTGAGAATAAATTCATATGAACTTGCAATGGTCACATGCACCCAATCATGAAATTCAAACAATTTCTTCTACGAATGGAAGATACATGTATTTAAGAGAGTTTAAGCATAGGCAACATCTAAAGACAGCTCCAAAACTCCACCCCAAAGATAGCCTATTGTGGCATTAGACAGAATTGCAGTTTTGTGTAGATAACTGATGTCATAGGTACAAAATCACAAAGAGAAGAGAAAGTCAAAGTTCATTGTACCTAGTGATTCTGCATTGTGGATAGCCTCAAGGAACTCACTAATATTGTTGGCATTAAGACCTTGCAATCCTAAAGATGACCTGAAATAAAGAACGAAAAGAATGAAATTTAGTCAATCGTTGCCAAAGTGGATTTTGCCAATCCTGGTGATTGTCATCCGATTTTGACAAGAATGAGAATCTGAATAGGAGGGATATATTAAGCTATAATTGGGTTAAATGTGATTTAACTTAGTTTAACAGCTAGGAGCTGGTATTCTCAGTGCTTGACGTAGCGTTGGCGTTTGTGGGTGTACGGCATGGTCTGCTGGCAGGCCATAACCGTTCCCCAGTGTTGTGTTACTGTTTTGGGCACGATTGCAGGGCATTCTGGCGATCTCAGGGTCAGCAGTAGTCTATTACGGTCAATGCCTACACCACTGCACTAGACTGCTAGCAGTCTCTCTTTTTCTTCAGATTCAGTGAGAGTAGTCACGCATGTGGGCATTTGCATAACTTGCGTTTTGCTCGACGGACTGCAGAAAAGATAGACTATGCGTAGTCTACCACTGCACATGCTCATAGTTTTACTCTGCTCAGCATGTGGGGCGTTTCATGTGGCTTGCTTTCTAGTGTCCCCACATTCCTCCTCCCTTTTTTTTTGCAGTATTACCCATTAGCTACAGTGGGTTCTCCACTGTTCTTTCAGTTCAGTGTGACGGGTACCAGGGCTGGGGCTGGGGCTGGGTTTTGGCAGGTGGAGCCCGTGGTAGTGGGGGGGGCACCCAACCTCCATATACGACTTAGGCGTTAATAAGTTTATATGATACTTGTAAAACTACCATTGGATACAAATTAATTAATCTCTAAAGCCAGAGATAATAATGGAAAGAGGTATAAATAATAGATGTCTGTCATAATTAACATTTTTCCTTGGTTAATTAAAAGTGTTTCAGACTAGCTTGTTTTTTACTTTCCTTTTCAGACTACATGTATGATACTGTCCATAAGACAAAGGAAAGCAAAAAACAAATTAGTCTAAAACACTTTTAACCAAGGAAAAATTTTAACTACATGTCCAAAAGAAGCTAATGAGAGATCTATTCCTTTTTTATTTCGCACAACATTACCGCAATTATGTACAATGAAAACCACATAAAATGTACAGTTTGGTCCTTCATTTCTTTGTAGTTTCAGTTCAGGATTTGGCTCTCGTCTGTAACAACAAGGTCTCCACAATAGCAGCATGTCTTCAAAGGTGTCAATGGACCAGACGACATTTCTGTGCTCTTGTCATGTTACTCAAAACTAATATTAGGTTATCTTACACTGATCACTGAAGATATTTAAAAATTTGGTGATGGTTTGCATAGTGAAGTCCACAACTCCGCACCAAATTAGTGTGGGCATAACAACTTGTGGGCAAAATGACTGGACTCCTAGGAGACAGGTGGGAGATAGGCCATTAAAAGAGGTTCAGGTGACACTTGAATCACTATATAGTGTACCACTACATTTGTAGGACTGGTAACTTCATTTAAAGATGGAAATGCAATAATTTTTCACATTTTTCTATCTGAGGGCCTTTAAAGTTACTGACATTTATGTTAAAATCAAAATGGCACAGTCTAGCAAGTGTCACAGTCACATGAGTTTTTGGATATTTCAAAGTGGACTAAATGGGGAAGATATATGTTTACAAACATTGCTTTTGTTATTCAAATTTGCCAACCACAGGAACAAAAGACCCTTTGTTTCAAGAACCAATGAGGCTCTGGTTGGCACATTAATGACAATAGGTGACGTCAACGATATCTTCCCTATAATAATTTTATTTTGAGCTCTATGCAACTGTACCGTTTGTAGTGCTCAAGAACATCTAATTCAAACTGGGGTCAAGCTAAGTTTCACACTTAACTCAATGTGCAAAAATTCAGTCTTCCAGTTTTCATTTTAAAAAAATGGAAGGCCTGAAAGACAAAACCAACAAGAACTGAATCAGAATGCTATCTACCTTTCATCACCACTTGACTTTTGATGTCTTGCAGCTTGA
>BLFP01001763.1:203926-223926 GCA_014634505.1 Montipora efflorescens | reverse complement strand
CTGATTACAGTAAAGTAGAAGAAGATCAATGTTAGGCAACACGAAAACAAGGCAAGCGCTCTCACAGCTGTATACGAACTAGAAGCATCTTGATCACTGGAACGAATCATGCGCGCCATGTAGGACATTGAGGTTTGAAGTGAACTGGAAAAATCCTTGAAGTCTTCACTATCCGTGTTGAAGGCAAGTTTAAACAGGGACGAGAAAGCCATCATGAGACAGAAAAACACAAATAAGCAAGCTAAGAGCTCATAAAAGCATCTTGCAATAGTTCTCAATATGCGGTCCAAGCAACTAAGAAACTGCAGGAAAACCGAAAATCTCACAATGGCGATAAAATTCAGAAAAGCGAAAGCATAATCTGTAAGTTCGTCGTAGAATCCACATTGATGAAAGTCGAGAAATTGATGCCGATCTTCGTTGAATTGGTCCCTGGCAAGTTTCTTGAATCCCTCCTTGAGCATTCGTAGGAAAACGATCACAACACCAGTCAATACTAAAACAAGATCCAACACTTTGGAAAGGTCTTTAAAGTACCCGAGCTTATCGTGGAAGATCGTGAGTCCCACGCGAACCAACATGACAACCAACAGAATGGCAGCTATGACTTCCCCGATTATTCTGGCGACCGGGTGCTTTCTCAAGGAACTGTACATGTTGACGGCATAGATTTCGTAGCTTTTGAACACCCCACCCAGGGGAGGCAGTTCAAATGTAATGGTCGCTGCTGCCACCATGTTAATCATCGGGTTATAAGCGACAAATTCGGCGTGGACAGCCCGGGTGTAGGTATCCAGCCAAGAGGATGCTTGCTGGTGATCGACAATCATGTTTGCATCTTCCAAACTATCGTTCAAAGGAAATACATAGCCTCCTCCGCCATAAGTAGCAAAAATCCCAATGATTGGCAGCATGTGACGCGCTTCGAAGGCGTTCATGTATTCCCATGAAGTGAAAGCATTTTTTGATTTTGAAGTCAAGAATCGGAGCATGTTCGCATTATCATTGTCTTCTGGTTTATCTCGTCCATTTTCCCATCCCGGGCTAAAGAGTTTAGTTTCTTCATTAGCCTGCGAGTAAAAACTGTTGCATTCCAGAAAACTGTCTTTGAACCACTCGTTGACATCACAAGTTCCTGTAAAAAAAATAGCAAGAGTATCAATCAAGGCCCTGAACCACCAGGATCACAGCCATGAAGCCTGAAACTCCATGAGTTGTTCACCAAAGAGGCTACTTCCATAGTTTCCCTAGAAACTACCCCTACTTCCGAGTTGAGTTTAGCCTGCTTCAAAGCAATTTAACGTGCGACTTATTTTTGCACTAAGAACCGTTTTAGAAAAAGACAAGCGGAATTTAACTCTGCGCGTGCCTTCGGTGGCACACCAGGATGGAAATATTCAAATATTCGCAGTACTTGACTTACGAACGAGCTATGAAGCAGCATTCAGCCCTATCGCACTGCCATGGCTTCAATTCTCGTTCAAGCCTGGAATTTGTAGAGGCCTCATCTCCTTTATTTTCATCATATGGTACTAACCGAACTAAACACTAAAAGTTTATCGCGAAGTACCTCTCCTAACTCGGATTTGCCGCAGTCGTACCACGCCCAACTGTAGTGACATCCTGTCTCCAATGAAAGGGTCACTAGTTTCAACATCGCTGTACGACGATGGTGAATGTAATTCTGGCAACATAGTCTTTCTTGCCCAATCCCAGATTGATTTTTTTGTGTTCACCTGCAAATATATTATAACGTGTAGCATGAGATCAGGCCCCAGGACATTTAGAAAGCATTTTAAACCTCAGCATGGCCTTTCTCGTCCCCAATTTATCAGTGTTATTCAATTTCTTCTTCACAGTCAAATCTATTTGTATTTCAATTTGATATTTGAATTATGCAAGACTCTATGTAGAGGGAGGGTTATCTGTGTGCCTCGAAGAGAACCACATCACTCAACACGTGATCATATTCAAATTGAGCTACCTAGAGAAAAAGCCTCGGTTTTTTTGCGGTGTTGCAGCTCATTTTAGAGAATTTCGGCAGGGAATGGGAACAGATAAGTAACAACGGGCATAATTAAACAAAACTTTGGTTTTATATGCATACCTAATTGAAATCTCCCCAAATGGGCTTTTCGGGGCCAATGGAACACAATCAACGAAACAAAAGAACAACAACTGTCAACTCCCAACTGGCTGGAGCCAAACCACTAGGCCATTTACAAGTGCAGCCCAGACGTTGAATCAGGGACGTGTGCCAGGATTAAATTCATCGACTGGTTAGAACGGGTCTTGAACCCGGGAGTTCCCGATAGCAAGGCAAGCGCCCTAACCAATGGACCCAACTGCCTCCAGCAGTGCCTCCGGCAGTTAAATCAAACACTCCACTGATAAAGGCGTTGTGATAACGTTGAAATACTTCTGTTAAGCATTTTTATGGCTCTGAGTCAGTAATTTTTGGATCACCTTGAAAACATATCTACCGGGTACTCAATGCTGCTAAACCTTGGACTAAATATGCCAACGACACAAAATCATCTCGATGACTTACCTCGTCCAAACGAACTCGGCTGTTGTTATGGATTGGATTAACAAATATGCGGCGCAGAGTGTCGATCATCTTGTAGGAGTCTGGGTTTCTATACTGGAAGCTCAAGATAATTACCATTGCCAAAAGAATAACGTAGACGCATAAGTCTGTGAATAACTTAATGATTTGACGCCTTCTAAGCTCCTTGGCTCGTAACGATTTGACAAGTTCCTTGTCAGGAGGATCATATTGTGAAAGGTCTTCGTTCGTCAGGTCTTGCCTGACTGGTTCATCGCTTGCCCCTTTTGAAAAACAAAAGAAAGGTCATGTCAAGATAATCAAACATGTGGAGTGAGTCAAATCCATATAGAAATACCGCGTTTTTCCAAAAGATAGCACCGAGATTTGTCATATTTACAGAAGTAATTTTCGAAAAAAAAGCTTCTAAAAGGAATGAGGAGTCACGCTGAACTCATCTACTGAGCTCAATGGGGAGTGGAAATTAAACATAGGCGGGGCGCGGGAATTTCTATTCATCTCAAACAAAGTAAATATCTTCCGTATCCTATTGGAAGTACCCTGGTAATGCCATTACATCTTTCCTTAAATACAGCGCTTTCAGACAAATATCTTGTTATACTTTTAAAATCACGTTTGTATCACCCGAAGGGAGCACAACACGTTAAGAACGTGGTTGCTATTTGGAATAGAAAAACAATCTGTTCCGCCATCGCCGGGATATAACTTAATACTGTTGACAAAATTGTGTCGATAACCCATCCTTGTATTCATAGGTACGTGACCAGCCGCAACCAGGGTACTTTCTCGAGGGAGGAAGAGAGAGGACCCTGGGAACTAGGTTGCGTGAACGCTTGCCAACAGATTGGTGCGAAGAAAGTTGGACGCACGAGAAGGAAAAGGGTGAGTCTCAAGCGTCCAAATTCCTTCGAGCTGATTCTTCCTTCGTTCAACAGCCCCACAGTCATTAGTCCCGAATATAGATGGTTTATTAGAGGGTCCAATGTGCATTGAGGTCTCATTCGCTTAGAAGGCTTTCAAAGCTAATCTAGCCAAGTTGACCACGCGCTAGCAGAGATAGACCAGTTCACCAGGCTGCATCCCCTGCTCTTTGGCAGGCATTTGGAATCGTTCAACTTCCACAAACTTTACAGACAAGGGTTGTGATTCAGGGTATGTGGTTAAAAACTACGAGAGGGAAGTTCACATACCTGTGTCGGCTGTTACTTCTTCGAGATCGTCTTCACCATCAGCGGACTTAATGAGCGTCGCAAATATTACGGAGAGAACTAGGACTTTCAGTGGCTGGCTGATAAGTGTGTCTTGAACGAATGAGATTAACATTGTTGTGAGCCAAAGGTTAGATTGTTCCCTTCCCCACATCATGCTGTAGAACAATGTGAATACGGCAGATGTTAACGTGGTCAGGATGCAAAGACACCACCCTACGTAAACGCACCAATATGGAAAACACGGTGCCGAAGATCGACCAGAGCCTTGAAATTTGGCGCGAATCTTTGCCAAGACACCCGGTTTTTGCGTTTCCTCTACACGTTCACAGTCGTTGTCACAGATCTCATCATCAGGGTGAGGCAGAGTTTCTACAGACCTGCCACGGTTTTCATCTACTAGACCACCCCCGGAATCATCTCTGCCAATGATGCAATGAACATAATTTGAATCCGTTTCTTGATCAAAACATTGAAGCGAAATATCCTTCTCATCAATAACAGAGTCACTTTCTGTGGAGTTAGCAGATGTTTGAGACGATAAATCATCGCACCTGTCTTTGTCAGCTTTCGAATTATTGATTTCTTTGGCTCTCGAGTTTCTGAAGAGTGCAACAATCAAGACGTTAACAGGTATTACAATCAATGCGCTCTCGATGCCAATGATTAATGTGCGCATGTTCAGTTTCAAAGGTCCTATCTGAAAATCGTCAGATGAGTCCCCTGGTTGAGGCGTTGCTCCAAAAAACATCGCAGTGGCCACCATGAAGGAGAACAGAAGAGATAAGCAACAGGACAGTCGCTGAAGTCTTGTGAAAGGACTTCTCGGTGGGCGATATACCACTGAAAACCATAGATGATTGTCACAGATTCCCTTTCGAAGTTTCGTGTTAAAAACTTTCTTGAAGGAAATCATGTCATTATCATTGGCAGGACGGAACAAGACGTCTATTTTTCCGTCTTCTTCTGCCACATCGAGCCAACGGCCTACAAGAAAGCGGACAAAATCATTGCGTTCATAAATAACAATACACGGTCTGCACTGAGTATTTCAAACACCGCGCTATTCTTCTTTCGCTCTCAATCACGAAATACATCTTCCAGTAGTAGTTAAATATCCAACTTAAAGCTAACAAAAAAAATCAAATTTCAAATGCATTTGTTATGTCAATCTGAGTTTCCTTATGCCCTTGAATGAACAATAACCATGCACCCCACCCTCCAAATAAATCCAAATAAATCGGCGCCCGAGATTCTGTCACTGAGATTTCATACCAGAGAGGAAAATCCATTTGTCTCCAGTTTGGCAGTCTCTGAGCATGGCCCTGTTGAGAAACCATCCTGGGCTTTTTCCATCATTATCATGCCACACCCTCAATCCACGGATGGGCCCCAGTGGATTCGGCAAGGACAAGATAAAGACATTCAGGTCTCCTCGTCTGAACAGCGCTCGTGAAGTATCTAACAGGTAACATGGTCTACTGCTTTCCTCCTCGCCAAGAATCTCGCATCCTACATGAGCAGTTGTACCGGAGCCATTGCGACTTCCAGTCACAAAGTAGATTTCGTAACGGTAATCGCTGTCTTGGTGATAATGAATGAGGGTTGCACCAATCTGTAAACAACAAAACAAAATGTTTATAGCCCCTCTAGTCGTGCATTGGTGTGTAAACCCATTGTAGAAGATGTATGCGCTGAGACTGATGGACTCCTTCGTAAGACGGCAAAAACTCATTACTTGGAGCATGCAACTTCGATGTATTTGTGTTCTGACTGAGTCGTTTTTAGATCGATTTTCCCGACAAATCCAGCCACTCATAAGCCTCACATAATTAATCTTCATTTCCCATGGGATTGAGACGGTCACTTTTGCGTGTTTCGTCTTTTTTCAGTAAACACTTGTCACAAATAAATTTGGTCTGTGAAAATGTTGTTTCATGGACCAAGAATGGGAAATCGTTGAAGAGTTGTAATTTAGGGAAGGTAGAGTCGCGAGGGGGGAGGGGGCAGTCTCCAAGAGGGTAGGAACCGTAAGATTTTTAAAATGAAAGAAGGATGATCCAATAAAAGCCTATAGCGCTGGGTTACAAACCGCTGCAGTTTGCAAGCAGTTGTCGGGGCACGAAATGTCCTTCTACCGACCTGCATGGCGTCTTTTCTGTCTGTCCTCCAAGCCCATATTGCAAGTAACGCGTATAACAATAGCAAGAACAGAATCGTAAACATCACCACTACGTTTCCTGTTTCAAAGGCATTTTTAAATCCTGCTAATGCTTTGCTGAAGTCGATCGGATTGGGCGCCACAAACATTCCTGAACCAAATGATGTGAGATGATTTGTCATACAGTGTATTCTTGACGGACTTGTTAATGGTCCCACCTGGGAAAGTAAAAAAACCGTAGTTACTACATTCGCGTCTACAACATGGGCAACGAAAAAAGACCCGCTCTCTTCAGTCCATGAAAGTTTAGTACTGTTGGGCGTGTTTGATTCCAAACGGGTGACCAACAGAGGATACCCTGTGCTATAAATGTGGGTTCCCTGGTTGCAGGGAGAAGAGTGCAGAAAACTCTCCCCTCCCACGAAACTGAACAGGATTCATATTCTAGCTGTTTCTTCCACTGGCCTGAGTTCTTACTATTCTCTACCCGACTCCGAGGTTTTTTTCAGGGTTTTCCGGTTTCCCCTCACCAAAACTGAATTGCCATGTAGCTCTCTCCCCTTCTGGTTGCACCGATTAGGGAAGAATATACCAAAGTGAAAGTACGTGTGCCTTGTCCAATGGAGCGTTCATTGTCTTTTTAAAAGACTTACCGCACAACCGTCTCCCGACCATTTTTCTATTTCTTCGTTCCAGTAAAGGCATTTCGTTTTGTAAACTCTCATCGAATACTTCATCAAGACGGTCTCGTTGAGATCTTTCCGTTCGTTTTCATATAGAATACCAACGATGTAAGTGGACGCGCGAAGGTCTTTGTTAGAGATGAATAGAGTGTAAGCGGTGTATTCCTCAAAGCATCTAGTATAGTTTGCGATTGTCCAATTATCACTTGAAGGGTTCCAAATCACTTTAGTCCAGGTGTATGCATTTCTGGTTGGCTGCACTTTTTCTCGCACGTAAACTTGCAGTTTGTGACTGCAATTAAATGGAGCAATCTCAATGCTAACAGCTTCATCCTCCGAAGTTACAGTAATTTTGTGATAAGTCCATTGCGCATTTTCTGTTCCGTTTGAACTGAATTTATCTGGTTCTGGCAGCTTCTCTGGACCGGGCAAGAAGTACTCAACTTGTTGTTTAAGGTTGGAAACAGTTATAGACTTTTCGTTATCCTTGTCTTCAAATGATAAGCTAACCACAGGGCTTTTGACATCTTTTGATGACTCATCGTAGGTGTAGTAATTCTGAGGCATAGACGCCACCTTAGAAAAGAAAAGACAGAGAATTAAATTTCTTATATCAAACCCTTTTTCGAGTTTCCACCAAACATGATCCTTAAAGACGAATCATAGGTCTGGAAGAAAACGCATTTAGGATTAATGCTGGACATTGACCCACTCAACGGTTTGGCTCATGATTCGTCTGTGTGATCATCCAGTCAAACGTTCAATTAACTTCAGCAACGACAGCGGCAAAGCCAACGAATATGTCGATCAAAATACAACTTCGCGCTATCATGAGTATTTTGCGATTATTCCGTCTTGTTAACGTTGTATAATATAGGTGTGTATAATATAGGTGAATTGTCTTATAACTGGGTTGGTACGACCCGTCTTGAATCAAAGATATCGAATGAAATATTCGATAAGTGTGCGTTGGACCTGAGATGGCGCGTAATGTCCAGTTGGTTAAAACCAGTCTCATATCCAACGAACTCGAATGGAACCATTGTTTCGTTAAATCTTCATTAAATTCTGATCGCATGGACACTTGGAAACTAAAGCCAACCAGTTTCCAGCTTGACAACAGGTGACGCAATCAGTTTCCATATTAGGTCATACTGTATATGGGCTAACTGATAACCGAGATTGAGTGAACCAATCTGCGCACGAGATACGCAATATCCGAGATTGAAAATTTAATAAAGAGCGCTTAAAATTACACTCTCATAGATATCTCTGCTCAAAAATTAGTGCTACACAACCAGCGTTCGAATAAACGTATCCCTTTTCGAACTACAATAACGCTATATTTGTCGTGGCCGATGAACTTAGGGTCCACTTTTTAACTTTTATTAAGCTCTTAGTTCAGGAAATAACTTTACTAGCTTTTAATTGATTCGAGAGTAGGAAGATAATATTTTCAATTAACTCACCTTCTGATTAACGGAGCGTATTCCTGCTTTTCCTCCACCGAACATATCGCTACCACTTGGCAGTTTAAAATTAGCCGAACTTGAGCTCACCTCACCACCAGCGTCGGAAGGAGAGAAACTCTTGAGGTTTAGAGTCAGTCGCGGAGTGGAAATCTCGGTAGCGTCTTCAAAAGCAACCTTTCTCCTCAGGACCGATTTTGACACAGAGTTTAATGCCGTGAAGAGCTGCTTCACCACAGATTTACCCTAAAGCGGCAGAAGCAAAACTTGAATTGATTCGCTATTAGTTAGCATTGGATTTCATTGCAGCTTGAGGTGGATAAAGACCTCCTAAAGTAGCTTCTAATCTTTATGAACAATGAGTTGCTTCCTTGATATCCAACAGAGTTAACGAATACAGAAGCGTTGTGAGATAGGAACCGGAACTACGATCTATTTTCAGTATGCAAGGGGATTGGAAAGTCCCTCCAATGTGGAGCCAGAATATTATTTAAGATCCTGAGTGTTCGGCATGGCGAGATTTGAACGCAGGATCGAACAGCTCAGCAGACTGGCAACTTACATTACCGGCCTTTACGAGATAAGAGCTCTTGTAAAATTTTCATTCATACACTGCTTACGAGTGGTGAAGCAAGAGGAGAAAAGGATACCACACGGGGAGGGGCGGGGGGCAACAAAGCGGGGAAATAAGAAAAACGTATCAGTTATACTTTTTTCACCTCGACTTACTTTTGTTCGTTTGTCTTGATTGCCACTCTGCACTTGATCCTTGTTTGGTGACGTCACGTTGGTTTTGTTAGGTTGATTGACAGCTGCCACGTCAGAAGCAGCGCCCAGCAAATTTCCGATTGAGCCACACATGTCAGCCGCAACGGAATCCACTGAACTAGACCCAGGTTCCTGAGATTCACGCTCAAGAAAAGTAGCCAGGTTGGTCAACGCTGACGTGCCTGCTTCCTGCGAGAACAAAAAATTAAACCCACATGTGTAAGAGAACGAAATACGTTCATATCCTTTGAAAGGCCATAGACAGGCAATGAAACAAATGATACAAATAAACAGAATAGAATTCTAACTATTATGACTTAGACTAGTTGGCTGCTAAAAGTGATTTGGGCGCTTTCCGTTTGGTTAAAATTTCCGAAAACGTCCGGTTCACAGAATAATGAAAAAACGATTCTCTTGTGAGCATACAATTCAATAACGTGTTGTGATCAGTGTGACATGATTGGGTACCTGTGTCACACACACACACATCCATTGGACTCCATCTTGAAAAAACGACTTTTAACAAAGAAACTCGAGAGACATTCATTTCTTCTGTTTAACTTCTCGAAGTCTCTTTACGAAGATGAAATTCGATAATAATGAAGTGTGTTATCGTTTTTTTTAATGCAGAGAGTAGCTTGAGATGTTGATCGTGGCTCGTCGACTCAGGTTGACTGACGCAGCACTACGGGTATCAAGTTGTTCGCTTATCATTAATGCATTTAATCTTTTAGTGCCCCAGAAATAGTCTGGGTTCATGGACTTGGTGAATACACTACCGTTTCTATTCCTTGCCTCTTTACCTGTGCTGCAAGTGACACTTCATCTTTAACTTGGGTAACTTGGTTCAAGGAACTTGATATGAGTTTTGCAGACTTTTGGGATGCGACAGTTTGACTAGTAATTGCCTTCACCAGACTCTCGCGCATCTGCGAGGACATAGACGTATTAGGCAAAAGTTTAATTACAAGTGAAATCTCATTGACGTTACTTAAACTAATGTCATACTCCAAAATACAGTCCTTCCATTATTCTTTCTGGATGCCACTAATCGAAGCTGCCTCAGTATGCATTTGAATATGCTATTTAAGCAATAGAGGACGTTTTCCGTGATAGCCTCATAGCCTCATCTAAACACGAAAGGGAGTTGGGAGAATTCGAGACAGTTATGCAAACCCGAGACGCAGCATTAGAGCGTCATTTTAACATCAGCACTATCCAGACTGCTTTGTCAAAATGTTTCCTTATTCAAAAGTACCTGCTTTACTGGAAACAAAGAAACAATTGGTCAAATTTGGCTGATTGGTAGAAACAATCCAATGCATTCTGGTCTTGGAAGTAAATTACTATTTAACAAATCATGACCGCTAGTCAAGGAACCGTGGACTCTGGGAACGAAAATGTATACACGGGTTTCAACCGATTATACTGTCCCGATTATAGCCTAGTTGTAAATGTGCGCACACGTGCTTTACCTATGCATGTCAGGTAGTCTGGAAACGTAATACCCATTTAGACACAAGATTAGATTGAGTTTTCAAAACCTGTTTCCGTTCCTCTGTAAACGAGGAAGCATCTTCTCCACCGGCTGTCTTCACTTGGTGATTTAGGATGGAGCTAATACTTCCAACAATACGGCCTACATCTTGGTACTTTCCAGATTTAACCAAGGAATCCAATGAACGTCCGCCACTATTCATCATACTTGACATTTGACTCATCAGCTCCTTGCCACTGACCAGTGCTGGAAGGGACTGAAATTTCGAAAAAAGGCTGGTGTGAAAATGGGAGTAAAGGTATAAAGTTGCTTTTTCTTGACCATAAGAGAGGCTTGGTCACCACAACGGCGCGGCAACGGAAACGAAAAGTATCAAAGACAACTTTAATAGCCTTAATTAATGTTATGTTGTTCGGAGGACGGCAAAGAGATTTAATAATTAAGGGAAAGAACTTTGGAAGCGACAGCAGCAGAAGGCAACTGAAAAGGACAACAACGGCTTTTAATTATTGAAGAAACAATTGTGTACATGCACTTCATGTAATTAAGTCACTTATGTCCAGAAATGCGAGTAATTAAGATGCACACCCAATTTTAATATCCAACACAAAGCTTCCCTAAGTCTAAGTATTTGCTCCCTAATTCCAACAATAAGATTGGTGCCAACGATAATATATAATTATACAATTCTCCTGTATGGCATGTGCTTATTTGTGTTTGTTGTATAGATAATGTAGGGAATGATAAGTATATGCATAAAGCTGTCTTTTCTCGTCTTTCATACCTGAACTTGAAGACTAACAATTGTTGCAGAACCAAATTTGTCGGAAACACGAACGGTGATGTTCATGGTGTAATTGTCAATTTCCTCCCCGAGGGGAAGAGAAATAGTAGCATTAGCCTCTCTTCCATAGTAAAACATTGATTCCATGATCCCATGGACATGAACAATCTCGTAGCTGAGTGGTCCATCTGGGTCATACCAACCAGTGCACCAAAACTTGTACTCTTGCGATAGCACGTGCCCAATACGTGGTTCTACGTCACAAGTGCCACTCTTCGGTGCAGAATTTACTTGGAATTCATAAGAAGCTCTTCCATAGTTGCCATCAGGCAAAGTGGCCGTGACAACTAGCATGTATTTATGGTCTCCTTGCAAAAGATTTCTCTTTATGATCAAGTTTGGGTAGCTAATTTGTGACGTGTTTTCCTGTCTTGGCAATGTGGTATTATCACGCTGCCACGTTGGTTCGACAGTGCCTTTTCGACTGTCTGAGATGAACAACCACCAGGAATACACAAGATCATTTGTACAAGATGTTCCTTTGCATTTTGTTGACACTGAAAGTTTGTCCGAAGGATTGACCTTCGCTCCACAGTTAACTTCACATCTTAAAATGGAGAAACATCATTCAGTAAAATCACCACATTTATTATTTTTTTCTTTAAAAGTTACACAAAATCACTTATTGTCGGTGTCATGGTCGTCTCAAAAAGCTAATTCATAAAAATCGAAATCCTTTCGAGGAACTTATTATAAGCTTGAAAAACCGCATCGTTTCAATTTCGTGGTGTTATGCTTTTCGAACATAGGGACACATTTATGACCACAAAAAAAAATCACTGTTGTGACGATATTGATTTATTCAGAAGATTCAAGACAATCTGCTACGTATTTCTTTAAAATTAGTTATGCAATGCAAGCAGTAACGTTTTGTATCTGAATTAAAAAGAAAGTCAACTTATTATTATCATTATTATTATTATTATTATTATTATTATTATCCATCTTTGTGACGTTTTCTAGTTTTGGGAGCTTCAAGACAGAAACAGTTCAAAATTTTCTCTCATGAATCCCGTCTGACCAATACAAGGTTGAGTCTTCTGCGTTGAGGAGGCGGAGAAGTTGGCATGGTTTGCATTTCTCTTATTTTTGACAAACTGCAGGCGGGAGTAATACGTTGCGGATATTCTCTTTTACTATCTTACCTTAAAGAAAGAGTTGGCAGATCTTTGGGTCCTAACTCAAGCTTCTGTGTTGTGGAACTCATCCTTTGATCTTTACGGATTACCAGCACGATTACGTAGGTTTCATGCTGCATCATTTGACTTGTTTTTAGTTCCAGGAATGTTGTGGTTGAAAGAAGGTAATATCCATCTCGGTAACATCCTTCTCCGTCCTGAGTGTAGAATGTGACACTATTGTCCCCGTCCATCGCCACTGAACCATTAATGACGTCCAATATTAATTTTGGAAAATGTTCGGAGACATTTCTGCAAAACCACAGGAACTGCATCCCTATGGGGCAGAGCAAGAAATGGAAGCACTGTACATATTAAAAACATACCATCTGAAACTTTGAGGTTTGTTGTGTGGCCATCTGTTCCTTACCTCGTCCCTGGTTATCTCCTGTCACACCAAGGAAGTGCGCATGCGTGGAGGGGAATATTTGTGTGTGTGTGTGGGATAGGAAAAAGAAAGGAGACCACGTCTCAGTCTTCTCTTTCTTCCCACAAATCCATTCGTTAATGGTGCGTGTCCCACAGTCGCGTTGGTAATAGCTCGCATTTTTACTACAGAAAGACTTCTATTTCAAGGCATAGTGGTATATGGGACTGTGTGCAAGCCGCGGGTCCAGAAATTTGAGGCTTCCTGTCTCAGAGGACAAATTCCTGGTGGTTCTAAAATGCGACTCTTTCTTAAATAAGGCAAAGCAAAGTCACACAAGAGCCACTGGGAATCACATGGTCGGAACTTTATCCCGGTTTCAAATGGCATGAAGCAACTCCCCCACCCCTCCCTCAACAGAACGCCTGTCCATCGTTAGGTTACCTCACCACTATGTAGACAGTTAACATTTATACAAATGGGTGAAGGTGGACAATGTATTGAAAGCAAAGTTTCTTGTCTAAGAAAACAATAAGGTGATTGACGGCTTGGCCTCGAACCGTCGACCATTAGGTCTGGATTCCGACGAGCTAAGCACGACATCACCGAGCCTCCAGAATAAAATTAAGCTTTTAAACGAAAATCTGAATAATACCTGAATGATTTCCTGGCCCGACGTCTGGGTCAAACGAATTAAAGCCATCAATAGTTAGTATGGATCCGAAACCTCGCCTGACCTCGCTCCCTCCAATAATTTGCGCAGTCAAAGGAGATTTGACTACTTTGATGAACCCCTCGGCGGCTGCGATAAAATTCTTTAATTCCTGTTCTACCATGCCTACTGTTAAGGTTAACTTAAACAATCCAATTGGTAACGACCGTCTTTTAAGAAGTAACTCTAGCATGGAAGCACCCTTGTTCAAATGAGGATTGCTGACGTACTCAAACAACCCTGTCTCCAGATTTTCTTTGAAGATCTTCCATTCGTATTTAGACCCTCTGGATTCAGGACAAAATATATCAACATCTGCTGCGATATTGATGTTATCAATGGTCAAAAAGCTCGGTGCATCGTCTCGGTTATCACCGATATCTTTCAATTTGACGTCGGGATTTTTGCAAGGGCGTGAAAGTATCTCAATCTCGCAAGTTTGCAAAGATGTGGAAACTTCATTGCCCAGGATTGCAAGGATTGAGTATTTTCCTGGAGTATTATAAACGTGATGTAATTCAATGCTTTTTTGTAACTTTCCCTTGTATTTCAAAGTATTGTTAATTTCCTTCTTCTTGAATTCTTGGAATTTTGCAAAATCTCCATACCAATAACTTGTAGTGTTGTCCATAAGAATTCGGAGAGTCGAGTTTGTTCCCAGAGTTTCTATGACTGCTTCCACGGTAACCGCCTCGTTCCGAACCTTGGGAGAGGTACATTTCACTGGTCTTCCTTTGTCTTTTTTGAAAGAAGCAGATTTTTGAATGGCTATTCTCTTAACAGTGTTCACTGTACTTACGTGATTTTCGACACGTAAAGACACGACATATACACCAGCTACGTCAAATGTATGAGTGACAGTTTTATTCGTCCAAGAACTATTAGCACCCGTTACCGACCACGTGTAATTCAGATTTGTCCCATTGTCAGTTGACACTTGGAGGACAACAGGAGTTTTTTCTGGAAAGACATTCACGTCTACACCGTGCCCAGAACGTAGAATGTTACCCTCAAAGTAGCCCATACTGATGTGGACACCAGATGCTTTGATTTCTATAAAGACTATCTGCGTTTGTCGTAACAACGAAGTGACGAGGTTCTCGGCTGTAACAGTGAAGTTGTGTTTTCCAGGTTGCCCATAAATCTCAGGAGTTACATTGGATAAATAATACATATTCCTACGTTCTATATTGAGCTCTTTTTGGTTCAGGAATGCAGTAAAAGTTACATTTGTTCCAGATGCAATGGTAAAGTTTACAACGAATTCTCTGCCAAAAATAACCGGAGGAACCTTTGGCACTTTGAAGAGTGTGATTTCATCTTGGACTGTGGCAAATGCTGTGGCTTTTGCCTCACTTAAACGGTTTTTACATATGGTGGAGACGTTGTAGACACCTATACCTTTGTAAATGTGACTTGTAGAAATGCTCAAGTTCCTAAAACCATCGACATTAAGGTCATAATGTTTAAAGTAAACTAACACGTCGTTTAGGGTTTGGAAGAATGGCTCGGATCCGTCCCCAAAATGCCATTGACAGTCGAAATCGGATCCAATAAGTAAGAACATTGTTACGTTCACATTTTCATCGACCTTAGCTGCAAATTGCGGTATAATGGCTCCATGTAGCCTCAAAACTGGCTTATGAACTTGGATGACAACGCTGGTATTGAAAGTTGAAACTCCATTATCAGCGGTTATATTGACTGTAAAAATACCGTAATGGTTGAACGAGAGGTTGACAAGAGTCTTACTGGTTATCAGAGCTTCACTGTTATCTCCAAAAGTGGCGATATAAGAAGCATTTATCTCAGGCACAGAGTTTACATCTGTAAAAGAGATCGAGACTGTTTCGTTAATTTCTACGTCCTTGGCCCTATGAAATACAATTGGCGAAAAAGGGATCACACTTCGAAGAATCACACATTGAATCCGTGCGTAAATCCATTTCGTGATAGCATTTGAAGCAGCAACAGAGAGAAAAAATTCTCCATGTGTTTTGTAATGGCTCTGGTTTACCCAGGCCTCTCCGTGTAACTCATCATATGACTTAACAATTTTCAGTAAAACACCAGAGAAGTTTGCTTTGTATTCAACGTCTGTTCCATCATCTATTTGCCATCTCACGAGAAAGTGTGTTCCAAATAGTGTGGGAGGAACCGGAAAAATTCTTAATCCTCTTATCAATTTTTGAACATGTACTACAGCAGAAATAGAAACTTTACTCCTTCGATTTCTACACGTAACAAGAGCTGTGTAGGTCGCAGGCGCCGAGTAAATGTGAGTTACAGTCATTTCTCCTGAACAAGATCTTGGAATGGTATAATTGGCATTGTCACCGAGAGACCAGAGGCAAATAAAATCTGAACCTTGAGCGATGAAAAGTCGAAACAGTGTTCGTTCTCCAAACACCGTCGCATTGCTGTACAGAGACATGTTCGTCAGGACCTTAACTGGTTTAGGCACTGAAATAATGTTGTTTGCAGTGAGGAGGCTGGTGTTGCACATGGTGGAAGCCTGTACTTTCATGTTGTAGTTTCCTATAAGGTGGTACACGTGACGGGCCAAGCTGAGAGACGACTCTTGAGTGGTAGTGCCATCGCCGAAGTCAAACAGAAATGTTGGTTTGGAAGCGTTGTAGTTGATAGCTGCATGCACCGTAAGTACTGTCTCATTTGCTTCTACTACGTGTACTGGGGACGTTAAGTTCAGGGAAAGAAATTCCAAGGGAATCACTAAAATGAAACAAGATTTGATAAAGTCATCAGTTTTCGTGGGAAGCTCTGTAGTTTTTGCGGGACTTGATCATATATTTTAGACAAATACGCTTTCCGTTGAACTAACCCTCGGGATGGTACAACCAAACGGTACAATATACTAGAACTTATGAGCCATGAGACGTACTGTGGCACAGTGGTCGATTATTAAACAGAGCTCAGCCAGGGCCCAAGCAAACCATTTTCCTAATCATTTCAATTTTTGATTGTCTTAAGGTAAGAGCAAAGTAGAAAAGCATTTAACTTCTTTAAGCAACTCACCAGAACCGTTCTGGCTTTCAATGATTGTTGATAATCGCAGTCTAAGTCAGACTTCCATATACCGGCCTCAAGATTTTAACCTTACCATTTACATAAAACTCAAAGGAGAGGTTGTATTACAAACCTGGCTTGCAGGCGTCTTTTGCCTCCATGACTTCCTCTGCTACAAGGGCTTTGGAGTAGAACTGCAAACACGCAACTGCACCCTCGTATGTTCCCAGCGAAGTGATAGCAACTGCTCCGAGCCGAATCTCGTAATCTGTGGCCAGAAACTGATTCTTACCGAGGAACTTTCGCTCGACTTCCAAACCATCGTGAAAAAGAGACGCCCACCCTGTCAAGTGATTGTACGAGGCACCAATGAAATTCCATTTGGCCAAGCCCAGCACATTAGCCCTTAACCACGGAGGTAGGGTCTTATCTCTTCGAACAAAGCGAGCCGTGAGCCAAGTTTGGTCAACAGTCCCCTGAATCCACATTTGCACTCCATGGGAGTTGGCGTTATAATGGACAAGGGGTCCTGTGCTGCTTTTGTAGGGGTATACATATAGTAACATAGTCATTGATTGATCAAATTTAACTTGGTTATGAGCTTCAATCTCGATAAAAGAGTTGTGTTCTCCACTGAATTCGACAGCACCTTTAGGTTCTCCGTTGATTCCTGGCGCAAAATTGATGTTGGACATGTGCACAGTCAAATTTCCTTTGATGACTTCACGACCTTGATAATGTTCATTCAAAGGAAATAGAGCTGCCGGTTTTGTTGTCAAATTGCAGACCTCGAGGACTAAAGACAAAAAAAGAGTGTCAACAAGAGATTACGAGGTGAGTGAACGACCGCCTACGAATACCCCGTTCTGTGCCCCGTTCAAAGTGGTGTACTGGCCATCATCCCCCCCCCCCCTCACCTCCCCTCGATTTTGTTATCCGATCTCGAGATGTCTTGAGTGGTTCAGTTCTCTGGGTAAGTTGGTTTTCCTTTTCACAATCGGCTTCCAGCAAATTAGGTCTGGTTGAGATAGTGTGCCTAGAGGCGCCTTATACGTTTCCGTACCCATCTACTTGACGTGTACTCTTCGTAATTAAGTGCCTTAGACTACAAGAAAGAGTGCCGATTAGCAGGGCCCATTTCTTCTTTTTACTTGTAGCAACTTACAGTGTACTTCTAGAAAGCACTCGACGTAGAATGGTTGTTTAAAACTGCAGTCTAAAAACTTTGTTTGGAAAATGGTACTTAGATATTCTATGGCAAGGCATTACTTGCATACAAAAAAGTTCCAGCATTCTCTACTGATGTGTAACCTTGTTATGCAATCATTCCTCCTATATAATTGGTCAAGTGCCAAAAGAAAAAAAATAACTCAATTCTGTAAGTTTTAAAAAGCATTTATTTGGCATAGGCATTGAATTGATTGACCAGGACGCTTGGTGAAAAACTCGAAGAGTTATTTTCTGGTTCGCAAGTCGTCCAAATAAACCACAAATTCGCCCATTTCAAGTCACGGTCGTTGTTAGGAAGAAATGGCAAAGAAATGTACCAAAATGTAAAAGGCACGAGCAGAGTGTGCAGTGTCATTTGCTAAGCGCACCTTTTGATGATTTTTATCTATCGTCCTCATCGCAGTCAAAGTAAAAGTTGCGGATAGTTTCTAAGGACGCATAATCGATCGTGTGCCTATCTTTATACAAGACCAGCTAAACGGCTCACTCAATACTATCGTCCCAGACGGTTTAACCGTTTGCAGCATAAAAATGGCGAGTATGGTATCCCTGCCACTGTCGTCAGGCGAGAGAGATCTTGATCATGAGAATGTTTTAAAATTCCCTTGTTTTCGAAGGTTCATTTTGACTCGTTTTGAAAACGGTAATAGAGAAACAGCAGACCTGGAGATCAAATTTGCGTTTTGCCAAAAAATCAGTAAAAGAAACTAGTTTGCCGTTTCACTTAAAAGCAATGCTAAATCTCTCAAATAACGATGCTCTTTATGGCTAGCCTCACAAAGTCATTTACAATTTGCTGAACACGACTATTAGCTGAAAAATGCCACAAAATTGACGATAACCAGTAGAGATGCTTATGATTCAATGGTCGTTCGTTTCAGCGCTTTACTTTCTACGGCTAACATCTGGTCGTAGCATTTTAATACTGTTTAAAGGCCCAGGCAAAAGCCTTCAACATTTGCTTCAACATCATCCGTTCGATTTTGTTGAACCATGTTAACTGCTGGGGTGGGCAAACCGTTTCAACATCGATTTAACTTCGATTCAACATGTTTCAACGCAGTTGAAAGGGGAGGGGGGCAAACTAAAAGTTTCAACATCGCTGTTCAACAAAATCGAAAGGATTTTAAAGCAAATTTTGAAGCCGTTTCGCAGAGCCTTGATATTTTTTTGAGTTGTTTGAGCTGCTAAATATACAAAAAGAAATTGCACAACAATGCATGTGCATTTCACTTGCATTGTTTTCAGTTTGACTCGGAATTGAAGTATTTTAGTGGCACTGAAAAGTGTTTCGAAATGAAAATCTTCTAATTTTACCTTTGTTTTGTTCGCCAAAGACGTTTCCAGATCGCAAAACCTGAAAACAAACGAACGAAAAAAATACTATCAGCGAAATTAAGAACATGTCCTGGATATCGCAGTGTTAAAAATACCTGTAAGATAAACGCTTTCATGAACCACAAGACAAACAGTTTCTGAAAGTTACAACGCCCCATCTTAGTTCTGCGAAAGGCACCGTAACGTAAATTGAAACTTCGAAAGAATTTCGAAAGCCTCTTATTCGTTGGTTGGTTTCCGATGAATGAAAATAGTTGCGAATGCTTTCCATGGATTTCTACAACAGGTGATAATTGCATAAGCAATCAATTCGGTTTGTTATTCGTCCAACCGCAAGTAAACATGACAGTCAAAATATTTTTTGTGGTGAGTCGATGTTTGCGACACTGCAGTGGCTAGCTGAACTTCAGATAAAGAAAACATCAAGATTCGGTGTATGGGTCAATAGTACAAAAAACATTTAGTAGGGCGAATTATCACAATTTGCAGATTCGCCTCAAGAGCGAAAAAAACCTCGGAAGTGTTTTGTAGAAGATCAGAAGTTCTCTGAAGTTCTCCCGAATTTTTATTGCTTTTCAAGAAAAATGAAACTTATAACATGAAGCCCAGGAAGCGAAGCATACGCATACAATATCACGGTATTTTTCGTCTGATTTCATTTAACAATTTATTATGTAATTCCAATTACATTGTTAAGTTACGTAATCACTTGTCCTTGAGCCTCTTGTGTGAGCCTTATGAACTACACTGATATAATAGTTTTAACGAAATATGTTTAAAGGTTTCTTTTTCTACATTTTGAGCCAGGCTTATTACATTTATTTTCTTAATGACATCCGTATCTTTTAAAAGCTTTCTGTTGGCATTGAGAATTAATCCTCTGGAAAAAATGTTGTTTTTCTAAGCTTCCAACATTATTTTGCAACCCCTTTTTTTCAAGCAGGATCA
>BLFP01001763.1:166305-184179 GCA_014634505.1 Montipora efflorescens | reverse complement strand
AGCTTATGAAAACGCTGGTTGAGGATGAAGTCTTCTGTTTACGACATCCCTAGTGGCGTGCAGTTATCTAAAAATCCCACTCCTGAAAACCTATGCACAGAAACCTTCACTCTAACAGTTTGTATGGTTTTTGATGGATGAGCAGATGAGGCTACATCTCTTTATTATGGCAGATTTATTGAAATTAACCCATTGACCCCTGGGAATGAGACTTAATAGATTTTTCTTGGCAATGGGGATGACTCAGAAGTCAATGGGTTAAAAGGATTTTTTTCTTTATCAGATACACAATGACAAAATCCACAAGTGTTATTTTCATCCTGATGTTTGCTATTGCATTTGGTTTGGAGCAATGGGTAAGTTTATTGATTGGATGGGCGTCGTTTAAACTTGGCAGGAGTAATCTACATCTATTTAACGCAGGATTGATTTTGTCATTTATTGTCGTAATAAGACATGTTCCCTCTTATTAAGCTTATACAGCGATGTAATTAAAACATTATGGGCAGCACATGTGTTTCAAGGCTGACCATCTACCTGTACTAACTGTAGCTGTTCAAATCCGAGATATTGGTTTATGGCAAAGAGGGACTGGAAACAAGAGTTTTGGCATGGCAACTTCATAATGGGTGTCACTTTGTGCCTTATCTGATGTACACTGTACATTACTGGTGCCAAGTGTGAACAACACCCATCCAATATTTTTGGAGATGTTCTCAATTTTGGGATTTATTACAGGCATGTAAACTTGAACATGTTGGAAACGAGAGAAGATATTCCAAAATAGAACACACCATACTTCATTATTTTTAAAGGTCTTTAAAATAAGCAAAAGAATTTTTCTTTTCATAGACACTTTAAAGGGAGAGTATCATGGTATTGGGCATTTTCTAGCCATAACGAATGTCGTCATTTATATCGTCATTTATGAGCCAATTCTTGTGGGAAATTTACATGTATGAGTAAAAACTTTTGTGATTGTTAAACAGTCATTGATAAGCTGATTGAAATTTTCATGTGTGCATGTAAATTTCCTGCACGAAGTTATTTTAGATCGTATTCATAAATGACGGCCAATAAAGTATTCTTTTATCTTTGTGCTAATCATCCTCACTAGCCTCACTTTGGAGCAAAAATTATTTTGAATTTACTTGTGCTAACAAGGCTAGTGAGGATGATTAGCATAAATACAAAAGAATAATTACTTAGCCGCCATTTATGAAGTAATATTTCAAAAACGAGTGAGAGTGTTTTACTGGGGTTTCCAAACACAAGAAAACTGATGAAAGCCGGAGGCTGTTAGGCCGAGGGTTTTTATAGTTTTCAAGTGTTTGGAAACCCCAGTAAAAAATGAAGTAGTAGTTTTTGAAATGGCTTCTCAATCGGCGCCTAATTGCAAACAAAAGAACAAAAGGAAGCAAAATCACATATTAAGCATGTGATTAGCCCAAAGTCCACAGTCCACATTCCATGACACAAAGATTCATGGATATTTGCTTACATTTAAAACTGTTATTAACGGCATTGATTCCAATCAAAACCAGGAAACACATGCTTGGCAAGTCTCTGCGATGATGTTTTAAAATATGTTTCTTAACAATACTGGGAGAATTATAAAATTATGATAATATTATCTGTTACAGAGTCATCCGATAACCAGATATTGCATTGCTTCCAATGAAAACACTAAAACTCGTTTCCGGTCACGCACACAATTCTTCAATACATATTCTCCCGTTAAGCTGTCACATAGTCTACCATTGTTTAGTGGTCATCGTGATTGCCCCCGAGAGAAGAGATATGGAGTTCAAATCCCACTTGAACTGCCTTTTACGAGACAGAAAAATCTTATGCATGTGCACCCAGAGCGCGACCTGGAAAAAAAAAACAGGCTAAAGTCCAATTAAATTACTCATGTTTGTCTGTGATTGTTTTGCAGAACTTCTCACTTATAGCCATCATCCTTTTAATCGCTAGTGGCTTGTTTCTCTTCACTTTTGAGTCCACAGAGTTCAATGCTGAAGGTTTTTTTCTGGTAAGTTACTGCTACATGTAGGACATACATACATAGTTACTCTGACTTTCCACTCTGTAAGTTATCAGCTTTGTGGAAGGTACAATGTTTGTCTTACCCCTTCCCAAGCCATGAACTTCACCTAACTCATGTGGAAGTCATTCGTTCTGGAATTAATAGCAGCAAAACTAATATGGAAGTCTCCTCAAGGCAATCTACAGTATATGAACCTGTTCTCAATTTTATGAATTAAAAAAGACAATATTATTGTTACCTTGGAAAATGTTATTGACAAATATTGTGTGGTTGTTTGGTTAAGTGCTGTACTTTTATAGCATCCCATATATTATACCAGCATGGCCCTCCTCATATCTTAATGGTGGGGTTACCGTAAAATTTCCTTTCCTTTGATGTACAGTGTATGTGCATACACGCATACATTGTATGCTAGCACTGTATATTATATTCATCAACAAGACTCCTGCTCTAGTAAAAGTTCCCTAACTCTTCTGTCCCTTTTAAAAAGAATTCCCCATTGCAAGTAAAATGCTATAACTGGTATTAGACTGGGTAAATGGCACTCTTGGAAGGAAAAAGTTTAAAGTTTTGGTTGACTTAGTGAGGCTAGCACATGGAAAAAAAGAGGGCAAAAGACAAGTAGGTACACTAATTTGAACACCAGTTTTGAGAGATTAACAAATTTATCAATTGAAATGGAAATAATTATTTAGATTTGTTTCTGCAAAAAAAGATATTTGCACCTCCAACAACTCTTTGGATCCTTTTAAAGAAGAGGTGGACCAGTTATGAAAGAAACATTTAAAAGTTGCAAAATATAATAATTATTTTTTAGTCTAAGAGTTTCTGTGGTTTTGGAAGAAAAACCCTTTTTGGATGGGTTGAATTTTTGAAAGAGACATTTTACTTTTTAATTTCGCAGTCTGATTGGCTTATTTGCCATTGTGGATTAGAGTCTAGACAACGCTGCTCAAGTCATGCAGGCGTCATTGTGTCATGCAATACAATAGTTTTGATCAGAAGGCTCATTTTGGGAAAATCATATTGTGAGAAACTTGCAGATAATGCTAACCCTCTTTCTTTGTGTCATAATCTTTGTCATGCTCTGAAATCAACCTTTTCTTTGTGTTGAATATTGTGGTAAAAAAGAAATTGTATGTTGAGTGTTGTCTGTACTCTTATCAACAACAGATTTACTTGGTACACAACATTTTGACCACTGTGATAACAAACATTGTTGTCGATAAGAGTACCTGAAAGCAACTCTCAGCCACATTCGATATGTTAATTTTCACTGGCTCAAATGAGTACATTGTACATTTTGTTCATTGTGTCTTAAGGCTCTTTTTGCATCAGGACTAAGTGGTCTGCGTTGGACATTGGCACAGATATTAACACAAAAACAAGAATTAGGTATGGCATTCCCAAAGACCAACTGAAAAATTCAGTAAAAAAGATAATTGTTATAATTATGATACTGATAGTTTTTACTTTTGTTTTGATTGCATAAATGATAGAATAATCACAATCATATGCTCTATATTGTAAAGAAGGAATATTGCAACAAAGTTTGGATAATGTGAACATTGTTTACCATGCATCTTGAATGCATGATAAATGATACAATGTAGAATAATCACATGTGCTCTACATTGTAAAGGAGCAAGATTGCAACAAAATATGATTTTCAAGGAAAGGAGAAAATCCAGTGACCCAGAGAGAGTCCCTTGGGCAGAATGAAGAACTAAACTCAACCGGCTGTGTATGCTTATAATCTAAGGCTGTTTAAAAGACATTGACTCCTGAACCACACCATTGATGAGTAAAATCATTTGGCATTAGATTAAAATCGAGCAAGTGTCAATCCTAGGATCAAAAGGTTGAAGTTTTCAGCGAAGCAAAGGACTTAGCACATATAACTGTGTGGAGTCTGTAGGATGTTGACATTATCCTTTTTTATTATAATTATAGATACTGATGAAATACCAGGATTTCTCCTTTTACTAAAAAATCATATCTTCACCGCGTGCAGCGAACATATAATTTTTATCTTTCACATATGAGGATATAGGTGTTGTCATAAAACGCGAGCTTTCTTTTCATTGTGAGATCCTTTTGTGCTTTAATATAATTCTTCTCTACTACATTAACGTTTTTATTGCAAAATTTGACATTATCTTCGTTTTCATTTTCATATATAACTTTCATATCTTGTTTCATGTTACACAACATGCGTGTTTTAGCGATTGGTGACCACTTTTTCATCATTTTGAAAATGAATAACACAAGTTGTTTTAAATCTAGACATTAATTTCATCAATATCTATATAATAAACAGAACATTACATGGCCGCTTGGGGAGCACTCGAAGATAAAATTCGTATCCCCGCATGGCCATGTAATATCCTCTATGTAAGTTCAGTAAATTCCATATTAGAGACAGTTCATGAGAGGTGCGACAACCTAAAAGCAAGCTACGGATCTGACCAATGAGTCAAGTGATATCTTTCTCAAACTATCTTGATACCCACTGTTGCGGAAACCCTACCTCTAAAACCTATCTGGAATGTGAACAATTATTTCTGTACCATAAATTATGACCTCTAAATCTCTTTGCAAGTCAGAACTTGTGTACAGTTAGAAACTGAGAAAGCCCTGCCCAGTTTTCCAGGACAAGAAGATTTATGCTTAGCGAGCAAATTTCTCAGACTACTTGTCCAATGGGAAATGCAGTGATCCAATCAATCAATATTATAGAGGCTACAGTATTTTTCTGTTGTTTTGTGGAAGGAATTAATAAACCCAGGCAAATGAAGGAAGTGGGTCAAGAAGAGTCCTTGCCCTTTATAGACCTCTTATTGTTACACTCTGTACTTGTTTCTCCAGGTCTTCAAAACCCCTTGGATACTCTGTATCATCTACAGCCATTCATGACTTTGACAATGATTCCCTTGGCATTTTATATTGAAGGTAAGCGTTAAGTCAACACCATTACTTACGTGGCCCATAAATTATTTTCTGTACTTTTCATACTTTCCCTCATTATCTATTAGTCATAATATTAATAAAAGTGGGAGGTGCTGTGGCCTCATGGTTAGTGTGCTCGACTCCTGATGAGTGGTCCGGGTTCGGGCCCTGGCCAGGGACATTGTGTTGTGTTCTTAGGCAAGACACTTTACTCTCATGATGCCTCTCTCCACCAAGGTGGATAAGTGGGTACCGACAAATTTAATGCCAGGGGTAACCCTGCGATGGACTTGGCATCCCATTCAGGGGGAGTAGAAATACTCCTAGTCGCTTCATGCTACAGAAACCAGGATAAGCTCCGGCCTAATGGGCCACTTGGCTGGTAAGCAGACGTTACCTTTTTTTAACCATGTAATCTTTAATAATATTAAATAATTAATAATTATTTATAATACAGCAAAGTCACTGGTAAAAATTAGAAATGTTTGCAACATGTCCCCAATAGGAAATGTACATGTATCTGTCTTCACCTAATATCTTTTACTGGTGTAGAGATGGGCCTTGTTGTCAAGTAGTGATTTAATTTAAAGGGTGTGGAGTCAAAAGCTTGAAGCAAGTGTATTATTAAAGGTTTAGAATGTGAACAACTCATGATTATAGCACTTTTTGTACATTCTTTGGTTTAAGAAGAGTGCCATAGACTTATTCAGTCAACTCAATGTTGCACCTGTGGGAATAAAACGTTTTGTTCCAGGTATTTCCATATCATTTAAATGTGAATGCTACATTTTGATGCAAATACAATACACAAAGAATCGTAACCTCAGGAGATTTGAATTGGGAACAACATTGAGTTAGCCGATTTGGTTTATTGATGACAGAATTATGTGACTCACTGCATTTGTTGAGAACATAGCAATGGTTACCATCATGATCTTACCAGTTTCATTAATTAAGATCCTGGAGTCCATTTCTTCAAAGTCCCGAAACCGTGTCAGGCCCAAAAAAGGCAAGTTGTGAAACTATGATCTGCTTGTTTTGAAAAACCGGTCTTATAACAATCCCTGCATCGACTCAAAAATTGTCTCCTTTCGCCCATTGACTCCTAGGAGTGACACTAGGGGTGAGAGTAGATTTTGCTCTTTCTAAAGCCAGAAGAATTTACTCGTCAGTAGGAGGATGGGGGGGAGGGAGGAAAAATGATTGTGAAGTTTGATGTCTGGAAAGCTTTTTTTTTTATTAAGGTCAAAGATTAGCAGTGTCACCAAAGCTTTTCAGAGCCCCTAGCCCTACCATTTGGGTCACTGTATCTATGGTGTTGTTTGGAGGATTTTTGGCCTTCATGATCAGTGTCTCAGAATTTCTACTTCTCTCGCATACATCAAGTTTAACACTTTCTATATCAGGGATTTTTAAGGTAAGATGAGCTCCTGTTAAGGTTTAATTTCTGTAAATAAGTGCTTTAATTGACTGCTAACCTCAAGGGTTTTTATTAGGCAAGGGGAACAATACTAATTTACGACAGGAAAGTTTTAAAAAGTCTCGCTCAGTCAAAGGCTCAAAACTCGGCTTTCAAATGTCTTTTCCATGGTCAATTTTTCATATAAACTGAGTTGATAAACCCATTTCTGTATTTCAACCTTGGTGGAAGGCAGGCCAATAAGCGCAGCCGAGAAGAAGTTGACCACTGCAGAGAAAGAACTGTAGCTAGTGTTGTGAGCATTACTTGAACCCAGTACATCTACACTGTAGTACCCAAACCACTCAGTCAAACTGCTTCCATTGTCAAGTGTCATTTGTGCAGACATGTCATCTTTAATAATTGTAATTCCTGTCCACATTTTGCTTTACATTGTGCAATTTGTTTTATGTTACAGGAAATTTGCATCTTGTCTCTTGCCACAGAATTCGCTGGTGACAAAATGACAACTGTCAACTTTTTCGGTCTAGTGCTATGTCTGATTGGAATTAGTGTCCATGTAGTAACCAAGGCAACAAAAGGTGAGGGACAGTTTTTCTGATACATGGTCTTTTCTTTTGATGACAGAGTTGAAAAATGTCCTTAGCGGAGACTACAGCCAATAATAGCCAGGGAGTTTGAGAACTCCAAGTGGAATTCTTTATTGTATTTGTGTAAACTACTATTGATTGGAAAGCTTTTCTATAAGGGATGCAACTGCCTACTACCACATGCTCTAGAACAGATGCTGATCACTTGTAACAGCAGACACATTTCCAGATCGAGCTACGGTCTTAGAGCTCCAACTGTTTATTCTAAATTTACATGACTATGAAAAACTCAGTTGCTTACAGAGGCACTGTCCTATGGAATGTAGTTGGATGATTGAATGGATCCGTTTTTGATTGCACGGTTGTCCGTTTGTGTATAAAAAATATAACAAAGTGCGACACTAAGGATTTTCAAGTTTAATGTTCAAAACCCTCAAACAACTTCTTTTGGACAATACTACTATGTAAGTTTAAGGAAAGGATGACAATAGCATCTACAAGAATGTAGTGAGAAAGATAATAGTTTCAGACATCTGTGCTACATGTAATAATTTCACATTATGGTGATTTGAGATACAGAGGGAATTGTGACACCCGAAAACAGCCCATAAAGTTTTGGGACCTTCGGAAAACAGGCCCCAAGAGTTCATCAAGGGGAGCCTCTATCTCCACTAATTCCTTAAGTCAGCTCTTTTTCGAGTAAATTTATTTTTAGGAAGAGGTTTAAACTTGATGAAGCAAAGTAAGATTGTTTGGGTGAGAATAGTGCTGGGAGGATTGTTGATGGTTGCCGGCTACTACCAGCACCGTACAAATGACTTACTGACAAAACCGACAGAACAATCAAACAACAGCAAAGGTTCAGAGCTTTATGGATTAAAATGCGCCAAATCAGGAACATCTCCTTTGACTAGAAAGACCAATAACGTCACACTTCAGATGACCGATCAGGTCAAAGGCCAGGGTACCTAATATACAATTCACTGACACTGTAAAAATCACTTGTCTGACCCTGAAAATGATTTAATCCGCTTAGGTTGTCACAACATCAATGTCACCGTCAAACAGTCTTTCTCAGGACTACCTCACCCGGATACTCTTAATTCATCAAGTATTGTTGTTGTTATTGTTATTGTACATGTTGTCATCCATCACAGGGGTGGATCTACATGTAGGGGAGGGTGCAGGGGGTGCACAACTCCCACCCCCTGCCCCCCAGATGACCTGTGGCTTTCTAATACAATTGGTATTCTGCAAAAAACCAAAAAAATGTCGCCAGTCAGCTACGCCGTTCCTTAGTGGTGCACCCCCTGCTAAGAAAAATCCTGGATCCCGCCCCTGCATAACATGTAAGAAATACTAACAATTAAACTTGAAGTTGAGATTTTGAAACTGGAGAGGCTGCACCTCTAATTCTTTATGGTGCGCAGATCTTCTCAACCTCGTTCCCAGGGTCTCTTTTCTCTGCCTCCATTTCTCAACGACAATTGAGGCAATGGAAGCAGTTTGACTGAGTGGTTTGGGTACTACAGTGTAGAGATCCTGGGAACAAGGTTGAGATCTCCTCAGTCAGATTTTTCACAATTTTTGTTGTCTCCTTCAGATGCAGACAGAGATGCAGAGATAAAAGATATGACCAATGGTGGAGTGGAATTAATGGAACTGTTGACAGAAAACACAGCACCTAGTGATTTTGAAGATGAAGAATTTGAATTGAATGTGTATGGAAAAAGATGACACTTAACTTTCTTTTTTCAAATGACAAGATGTGAAAATCTTATATTTTTAATTATAAAATTAGCAAATTGAAAAGGCTTTTACTTGTGTGACAGAGGAGAGCAGGGATACTCACCTTATGAGTATACAAGGTTCTAAATTTGAGTGCCTCATCCACACATCAAGCAAACTGCGTGACTGCATTCTGGATTTTTATGGTTAACCACCATTTTATGCTGTAAATGCATATACAAAAGCATGTTTCACAGGAGTCAGTTTTGTGTATTTGTAAAGTTTCTGTTCATGTAAACATGACAGGTAAATTATACCAGGTAACTCCAGTCACACACCTTTTTGTGTCAGAAATGGCGTTGGGTTGTAGCTATTGCTGGAATTGAAGCTTTCTACATCTCTTTTCATCTTCTAAAATGCTGGAGGGAAATAAATGTGTCCAGAACTAAAATCACTAATGACAGGTACTGGACTACCAGGTATCTTTCACAGTTTTTTGTCTTGTATCATAATAATTTATTATCAATTATATTAATTTATTGAAATTGGTTTGGGAAAAAAACTGTTTGTGTACATTGAAAAATAATTTGCATCACAATGACAACATCATCAAATAAAAATGCTGTCAAGCATCTGAACTAAGTATCAAAGCAAGGTTATAAGTCTCAACCATGATTTAATAATTATGATGAAAACTTGAGTAACTTTCTGGGCAACTAATAGTAATAATATCTGACCTGCTAATCACCCTTTCTCGCAGTCGGAGACTGAATTACTAAGGGCGCAGCTCAACGAGGTCGTACTGAAGGAGCTGTGCTGCCGGCTAGGCGCTCGGCCCCTGAACACGACCCATGTATGACCTCGGAGCACAGCACCACAGCCTGATGGAATAGGCCGGGAGTCGATTTTGAGGGGGGAGGAAAACCGGAGTACCCGGAGAAAAACCCTCGGAGTCAGATTGAGATAGACTGAAACTCAGCCCACATACGACCCGAGCCAGAGTTGAACCCGGGTCGCAGAGGTGGGAAGCACGGTTGATGACCACTAAACCACCCTGACTCCCAAACCTTATCACATGATATCAATACAAAGTTCAAGAGCATTCATAAATTCATACAAGAGAAAACTTTTGCTTGTAGGATCTGAACTGAAATTGGTTTACTGTTCTCCTATGCATTATTAATTTAAGCGACTTGTCAATCACATTAAAGATGCAGCAACTTTGGTTTATCAACTTATGCTAATCATGATGACACTAGGGGAGGGACAGCACAACAGAGTGAGGCTTCACTAGTCACTTCACCCTTGCACTATTACAATGTTCTGTGAACACAGACATTGATCTTAATGAGGGAAAAAACTAGAGTGCCCTTAGGGTAAAGCTGAAAATCATTTTAGGTACAATTTGCAAAGGTGAGAGGTATGGATGATGGCTGCAGTACCAGTCAAAGATAAGTATGGAAAATCTCCTTTTGCGATAGTTGAGCTGTGCTTCTGGGGCTCTTTGGTGTGTGAATGAGTTTTTATGGGATTTTAAGATGAGCTTCGTTAACTACAGATTTTGGTTTATTTTTTCAGAGATTTGCACTTATGCTCTTTTGGAACATTCACTAGTGTTTACCATAGTTTTACCAAAACTGAAACAACTCTTAAAGTTGCTATGAGGTGCCTGATTCAGGGAAAGACCCTTTAAAGTAATGGTGTTTCTTTTTTTTTTTTGAGATGTTATCTTTGGTTTCAAAGCTATGTTAAAGTGGAATAATGATCGTCTTTCTTCAAGGTCATTGCTTGCGCTACATTGATTTATACTCCAGTGAAACAACTATTGATGTCAGAACTTCCTCCTTTGCATAATATGAACACTTAAATATCTCTGAAACCATGAGATGGTTTAAGAAAGCAAACACCTTCCTCATTTAAAAAGGCCTTAAACAACATTGTCGCTCTTTGGAGGTTGGGTGCCCGAAACATCCTGGAGCTTCCACTATTGGCAGCCAGCTCCAAGATGGAGACTGCACCGATGGCTGGCAAAACCTGACAACCCAGCCATGAGCCCCCACGCCCCCGAGAAGAATGGGCACCCGTCACACTGATACACAGTGGAAAGCAGAGGGTGGGGAGGGAGGGAACAAAAACTGCTAAACGCTCCACACACAATGCTCCTACTTCCCGCCACACTGATAAATAAGCGATACAGCCCAAAGCACGAGGTATCCCACGCATGCGCCAGTATACTACAACCACTGACCAATTGGCTGCAGTCGCTCCTAGTTGTTTACTTGGTTAAACTTCGTTTAACCTCATTTTAACCCATTGACTTGTGTGCTGCTCCCCATTGATGAGTAAAATCTATTAAATCTCAGTGGGTTAAACTAATAAGAATAAGTAGTTTTATTCACTTTATAGGCACTCTGAACCCTTTGCCAAAAGCCTAAAATTAATAATGTCTCAGTAAAGTTACTAGTTAGATCTAAAACAGCCACTAAGAGATCTACTCGTTGATGGGGAACCCCCTAAAGTGATAAGGTCAACAATTTAATGTCCCCTCTAATAATTTTATAGTGTTATTGTTTCGTCCTGCAGTGTGATCAGTAAGTAACCTGTAAAAGCACCTGCTGTAGCAGTGGTTTCATTGCTGTTGTGCATTGGAGGTGATGAGGCTTTTGCATAATTAAATTTGTTCCTGGCAAAAGAAATTTTGTGGAGGTGATAAAAACAAATGGACAAAGTTATGTTAGGCAGTGGTGTGGTGACAATCTTTTGTACAACAGCGGGAAAGGTTCTACATTTATGCCTGTCTCTCCAAAGATTTTCTGTGAACAAAGTCAAAACCTGGACCTATTGAAACTCATTACTTTATTTGTGTTTTATTACACCTACTTAAGTTACAACTGCGGTGGCCACAGACTGTGCAGAAATACAACACTTCATTTATAGCCATTAAAAATTCATTCTCTTAAATTATGCTCTACATTAAATACATTTGTACGAAACCCATTTTATGATTATTGTGACACACGGTTTCTTCATTAAAGAAAACAACAACTTTATCTTGCATACCAGTGTAGCGTTGAAATATTAAAATGGTGCAAAATCTATCTTGAACAAACCCTCATACTACTTTTTTCCAGTTTAAATATAAAATACAGGAACGGGTAAAATGCTCAAAAACAGAAACTGAGAAAAAGTGTTAAGTTAGGTACAAGATCTCGAAAAAATGCCTCTTAATCAGAACAAAAATACATGAAGTAATGATTTAAAACAGCACGTTTAAATTGAATTTTAGTAGGTGTTTAACAATATTATTTTCCTGTGAATCTCTAACTTCTAATATTTCATGTATTCCTATGTAAAGGATAATGCCCGATGCCCGAGCCCCGAGGCCGAGGGGCGAGGGCATTATCCGTTACGTATTGGTATTTACAATGACCTGTGTTTTGTACCTATCGCTATGCACATGAAAGTGATCATTTTTGTACTAAAATACTGTAATTTTGTTTTCTGTAAATAATAAGATCAAATACATGTCTAATAACACAAAAGATAATTTACAATGCAACATTATTTATCCCCACCAAACCCAGTATAATATTAAGTAATTTTATTTAGTAAGTTTAATATAATAATAATTATTATAACTGTATAACTACCCTACTTAAGCTTTTTGTAATGAATCAAGAAAAGTTGCACAGGGCCATTGGGTAGTGGAACACTAAACACTTTCACTTAGACCTTCCCTATTACAATGGACACAAGTTTTTGCATGTCAGCAGATCGTTTTTTTCCCGTTTCTAGAACCTCTTTGTGGTTTGCATGCATGACATCTTCACCATAATCCAGAACTGAAACATTTGTGATAAGCGAGAGTCCTAAAACTCGTATGCCAGCATGCCTTGCCACCACCACCTCATGAACTGTACTCATACCGATTGCATCTGCACCAACCTGCAAAAAATGGAAACGTAATAAATATGTTACTGCAAGGCTAATAATAATTTTTATTAATTAAATGTTATTGCATAGCTTTGTCACGTTTGAGGGTTCTGTACAATTGCACAGAATTGCTCTGACTCACAAAGAAGTGCAGTGTATACCCGCGTGAGTTTGCCAAACAACAAAATGATTCAATAGGGAAATTCCATTTGGCTTGAACAATTCAGTATCTGTATCTGGATATTTAGTCAAACTAAAATTTCAAAAGGGTTACACTGCACAGTAAACTAAATGAAAATGGACACAATAAATATTACTTACGTCCTTCAGGGTTCTCAACAACAGACCCCATGGTCGACAACTAAGATAAACAACCTAACGTGCAGGTGTAAAGGGAGTGTAACGTAAACATGACAGATTAATATTGTGTGGCAAAGGACAGTGGTGTACCAAGGCTGTTACAAGAAGACTGGAAAAAATTCACACTTTGGACCTAAACATACATTTACAATGTACATGTACTGCCATTTAACCCTTGAACGAGCCACAAATGATACTCGTCAGGTAAAATTGTCTGGTGTTAGAAGAAGTATTGGAGAAAATAGGTTTAAGGTAGTCTGCAAGCAAGCTCTCTTGAGGGGTGGGGAGAAAGAAATCTGACTTTGACAACTCATCACCTAAGAAGCCACAAGGACCGGGGAGGTGGGGGGGGTACTCCCTTATAAGGGCTTAATGGGGACGTGCAGCCAGCCAGGGTATGTTTTTCGGGATTTTTGTCTTAAACAAGGTATTGAATTTATCATTTTTTGTCTCAATCAGGGTATTGATTTATCAATTTTTGTCTTAAACTGGATATCTTTTATCGGACGATAAACAGCAAAATTTTTACAAGCTCTTGTTAATTAATATTGACTTCCGTTGACTTTGGCATTGATACCAGGCACATTAAACAAGTCTTAAACAGGGTAGGAAAATCAGCGATATTTCATTATCACTGTTTTACCACTTAAAACACCCAACACAAGCTTTCCAGGATGACCTCTAACTTTAATAAAAATAAGGTCACAATAGACCATATTGATTTCATAAATGGCGGTTAAGTAATTATTCTTTTGTCTTTATGTTAATCATCCTAATTAGCCACGTTAGTGCGAACAAAATTCAAAAGAATTTTTGCTCCAAAGTGAGGCTAATGAGAATGATTAGCATGAAGACAAAAGAATAATTTCTTGGCTGCCATTTTTGAATACGGCCTATCAACTTTATTGTTAATCCATTGTCTCCTAAGAGGGACACTTAAAGATTTTACTAACACTATCAAATGCCAGTGAAACAATTTGAAAGAAACGTTCTTATGAGAAGGATTGACACTACAACGCTTTATCACTTAACAGCAATTTTATGGTACCATATCAAACACCAATTATTACTGAAAGAGATTCGGTCATTTTTGTGACGTAAAAAATTGCTGTGCCAACAGGAAAGCCCTGTAAAAACACTCCATATTTTGGCTTTAGCTGCTCATATCTCAAAAACGATGTCATTGACCCCCAATTTTTATTTCTGAAATGTAATCAGCATGCCAGTCGAGAATGAAACTTTCTGCAAAGTTGAAAAAAATTCTGTGGAGCAGATTCAGAGCCACTTCAAATAATTGGAAATGTAAGGTAGCTCTGAATCCGCTCCACATAATTTTTTTAAACTTTGCAGAGAGTTTTATCTTGACCTGCTATTCATTTTTGTGCAATAATTTAAAACTGGGGTCACTGAGTTTGTTTTTCAGATATAAGCAACTAAAACCAAAATATAGGGTGTTTGTGCAAGGCTTTCCTGTTGCCATGGTAACTTGGAATGTCACAAAAATGATTTCATCTGGCTCAGCAATAATTGGTGTTTCACATGGTACCAGAACATTGCTGTTACGTGATAAAGTGTGGTAGTTTCAGTCCTTCTGATGACAAAGTCTCTTTAAAGTGTTGAAACTGGTTTGAGCCACCTTGAGGGGATAGGTACAAGTTTAGACAATGTCCTCTGTTTTGCATCACATAGATAAGATATAGTAACCTGACCGACATTGCACAAACATTGACAACAACTCAACCTACAAAACCACACCAAAATTTCTTACTGGCAATGAATAGAATGTGTGGATATTTTTCCTTGACTTACCATATGTAGAAATCTGCATTCAGCAGGAGTTTCAAATGCAGGTCCCACTTGAGCACAATACACACCTTCTTGCATGAAACTACTGTAGCCTAACTCATGGGCAGTTGCTTTCACAGTTTCATTGAGGGATCTGTCATAAGCATCAGAAAGGGCAGGAAATCTGGTGCCAAACCTAACATTGAATAAGGAAGGAATTGTACATGTAGCATAAAATATGGAGAAAAATGAACTTAAAATGTGGCGAAAAAATTCATGCAGAACAGGAGCTTGATAATGCAGTCGACAAATTTGCCGAGAAGGTGGTCAAGGACAACGAAACAGTCGAACATTTACCTTGCGAGTACTCGCGAATTTTGTGGTATTTTATCGCACGTGGCGGAAAGATATGCGTGGAAGTGACTGGCCGAAGACGTCACTGCAAAGAGCTGTGCGGAGGAATGGAGATTCCTTGTAGGTTGGTGTTTACTTGTTCGAGTAAAGCGAAAATTAATCACTTGGAAGAACTCTTGGAGAGCAAGATTCTCTGATAAACACTCGAAGACACAGACGGCTCCTTTAGGAGCCACCACTCATTAAAAAGTCAATGAACAACAGCAACATGCTCTCAGTTTCTTTTATGTTTCTTTACGGAGATCTTAAGAAGTTGTATGAATATTAATTAGGTTTTTTAAAACTCCAAACACAGATGTATCCATGGATAAGCCACACCCTTGATTTATGGCTTCAATTTTGCGAAAAAAAGTGTGGCTTATACATGGACGTTTACGGTAATTAATAATTACAAAGGCGTAAATGGTTTGAACCCAGAAGTCATATCATAATTAAGTAAAGTACGATTGTCTGGGTGAGTGTAGTCCTGAGATGGACTGTTTAAGATGACTGTCACATTGACTGATGTTTCGACAACCTGAGCGGCAGTCATCTTCAGAGTCAAGTGATTTGTGTTACGTCAGTAGATACAATAAGAACTCCCGTCTTATATGTCATTGCTCAACTTATTCATGATGTTATTGGTCGACTGTCAGTTGAGCCTAGTTGTACATGTAATTGGCTGTGAAGACTAAACAGTGATTGATGCATTTCGATCCGTCTACAGGTCTAAGGTCTGTACGTGTATCGCAGAATACGTTGGGCAGTACTGTAATAGAGAAAATCAGTGTGTTGCTTGTCTGTTGTTAATGTCGTTGATGAGTCGTTTGTAGGGTGCAGGAAGTTGTAGGCATCAGTTTATTGGTGTCTGTCCTAAGTTAGTAAACCAGTTTTCCAGTATGATCTGTTGGTAGTAGTTAGTGCTGTACGTAACACATGTACCAGACTCCCAGTTGATTCTGTGATTTGTCTGTAGATGGTGTTCCCTGTCGCTTGTCTGTGTTCAGTCAGTCTAGGAGGGGTGGACATATGCACGGATGTATGGTCCCAAAACCAAACTTTCTTGCACAGATGGGTTACTATATTTTCTTATGAATGGTGCTCTGCGCAGATCTCTGCTATCAAGCCAGCTGAGAGCCTACATGTAGATAAACTTGTACAGTTTCTGAGTTACAAAACTGAACTACAGCCAAAAGTTGGCTATTTGATGGGTGCTAAAACCTTCACTAAGAAACTAAACAATGCTACTTAGAGCGGAGGGGTTGGCGCAGTGGTAAGATCTCTGCCTTCCAACCCTAAGGTCCCGGGTTCCATTCCTGGTTCTGCCGAGACTGGAATATTTGGTGACCTTCTTTCCCGCTAAAGTTCACTCAGCTTTCCATCCTTCCAAGGTCGGTGAAATGAGTACCAGCATGTATGGACTGCTTAGAAGCGGCTGCAAATTGCGCCTGTATATGCTTCCAGTCCGCTGGGGGTAAATTGATCATTGTAAAGCACCCTTGAGATGTTACTGATAAGGGCGCTATATAAATGCACCACTTTACCACTTTTACTTTACTTGCCTGTCGTCATTAGCACCTCTCAATGGGCTCTCTCCTGTCAGACCAGGAAGGTTGATGTGGTCTTTGATAATCATTATATCACCAACACAATATTTCTGGTTTAACCCTCCGGCAGCATTTGTGATAATAAGAATTTTGATACCAAGATGTGCCATAACACGCACAGGAAGAGTGATCTATGCAGAATAAATATATAAGTCACTTTTGTCTCCAGCTAAATATAATTTTATTGTAAGTCAGGTACAAAAGTTGGACTGGATCAACTTAGATCACTCACCTCAGATGGACATTAAAAAAAATGATAAGGTCTTGAGAAATCACCCTAGCCCTAATCTTTTTGAGCTAACCTTGGTGATATCGGGGCAAACGTCTAATAGTTTTGGCTTACAAAACTGTTTTTCGCTCAATCCGAGGTGAGCAATCCGAGTTGATCCGGTCCGACTTTTGTACCAGCCCATTACCATAACCAAGCCCAAAATGCCTTATGACATGTAATAATTTTGAAGAGACTCCAAATAAAATCACTGTACAATATTAATATTTCATTTGTGAGTTGACAATAATTTTATTATTGAAAATTAACTTAACATAGAATTAAAAGTGATTTTTTCTGCTCAAAGATCTCAAACAACAGACAAGTGGTGGTTAAAAATGGCAAGTCAGTTTTTTGAAAGCGGTCGATCTGTTTGATTGCATTAAACGACAGTTAATGAACTTCTGCCACCAAGTCAATAAATACTGTCACAATAAAGACATTTGTTTTGCAACTTCTGTCTCTGTCACCAGTGTCTTTCAGTAGTTCAGGTAATTGAATTCATGTAAGCTTACCTGTCCTACTGAGTATCCTTCATACAGATGTGTGCGTCCTTGCATCATTATCACTGTTTTACCACTTAAAACACCCAACACAAGCTTTCCAGGATGACCTCTAACTTCAATGAAAATAAGGTCGCAATAGACCATATTGATTTCATAAATGGTGGTTAAGTAATTATTCTTTTGTCTTTATGTTAATCATCCTAATTAGCCACGTTAGTGCGAACAAAATTCAAAAGAATTTTTGCTCCAAAGTGAGGCTAATGAGAATGATTAGCATGAAGACAA